>CAJVQA010005612.1:0-15917 GCA_910591915.1 Cetraspora pellucida | reverse complement strand
AAATAAGATTTATTATTTTTATAAGTTTAAATTATAGATGATATGTTTAAATCTTTATTCTTCATATATAACTTAAAAACAAACATTTTTTTGTAAAAATTTTATTTAAATTTCAATAAAGTTAAAAGCATAACCTCATCTTTAATATTAAAAAAAAGTTCTTTTTTTTTTCTGTAACATCTAGTTTATGTAAAGTTTTTGAAAATTTTAACTACTAATAAAAAATACTACTTTTAACATAAATAACTACTATGGCCTCACCATTAATATTTTAAAAAAAAAAAACTATGAAAACTACTATAATGATTTAGAATAAATTATTATACATAATAAGTTTTTATATTAATAAAATATATTAAAAAATGTAACAACTTATAGAAAATATAGGTTAAACATGTTATCAATCTAGGTCAAAGAACCAAAAATTTCCAGAGTTTAGTATTGATTTATTAAATATGTTAAAACTTTGAGGACCAAATATCTGAATTTAGTGACCGTATTTAGCTTAAATTTATAAATTTTCTGAAATGCATTATGATTATATATGATATGAGTTAATTTGTTGCAATTGGACCTCTTATAAAGTTACTAAATTTAATTTAAACCCCTTATTTAATTTTTTGATTGGTCTGACGAATGATTAGAGTGATTGTTTGTATTTATTGAGAGTTCATTCTACACAAAGAATTTAATACATATATATCAAACCTATTAAAACCCATTAAAAGCCATTAGATTATTGTTTAATTGTTATTGATGTTTAGTGTTAAAAAAAAACCTTCTGCTCAGGGCTTAAATGATCATAATAATATGCTAGTCATTTACTGCACTAATGCTTATTGTTTAAAGTATCTTTTTTGATTCATCAAAATTAGTATGATATCATAAGTTAACAATAGCAATACATAAATAGCGAATAGAAAATTTTAATTTTATTATTGTTCTTTAAATATTTATACTGAAGACCGTTTGTAAAAAATGTACCTTATGTAAAATTTAATAAAATTAAAATTATGAAAACAACATCTCAAAATTTTAGTAAAAGTTTTCGATCTAGTTGGAAAAATAAATTTTCATAATTTGAATATGACAATTAAATTGATAGTATTTTTTGTATTTTATGTTACACTTATAATAAACAAAATGCATTTGCAACGAATAGTAAGTGTTAATAATTTAAATAATTCAGAAATCATGTTAATTATATAGACAAATCATTAATAATTATTTTAATAAGGATCTAAAAACTTTAGAATTAGTGCTTTAAAAGAGCATACTAAAACTAAAGATCATATCGATTCATGTAAAAAAAATGAACATTTAAATATACTGTCTGAACATATTATAAGTTTAATAAAAATTATTTACTGCATAGCCAAAAACGATATTCTATTAAATAAATTTAAGCAATTAACTCATCTTGGTCGCACTATTGAAGCTCCATATCTGATTTTTGAGAACTATTTAATTATATATGAAAATAATACATATGCACGAGAATTACTATTTTCAATATCTACAACAATTGAAAAAAGTATTTGGGAAGAGTTAAGTCTTGCAATGACAATAGGAATTACTGTTGATGAAAGTACTGATATTTCTACAGAATCTCATATTATAATTTATGTTAAATACCTTATTGATGATATTATTAAAATATGATTTTTGAGTTTGCTACAAATTGAAACTAATGATGCAAAATTAATTTATAATGCTATAATCGATCTATTTGTTACTATAAGTAAGTATTTAAATTAATAATTTTTTTATTTATTATTTATACAATGTATTAATATATATTTAATTATTTAATATATTTAATTTTTTATAGAAATACAACATAAAATCTTCACATTTGCATTAGATGGTGCAAATATAATGTAAGGAAATATTAATGTTGTTGCTACACAAATAGCTCAACTAAACCTGTATATATTTATTACATATTGTATTGCACACTGATTAGCATTAACTTATGAAGCTGCTGAAAAAAAAGTAGAATCTTATATATATGCTAAATTATTATTAAAAAAAAGTTTATACTTTTTTTAATAATTCTGATAAATGGGTTCAAACTTTATCAAAACATCAAGAAGCTCTTAATATGCCTATTTTAAAAATTAAAAAAATTTTTGATATTTGATAGTTATCACTTTATGAAGCAGTAAAAAATTTTTGTTTATTTGTAGAACCTGTTCTTAATACTCTTCTTAATATTATGATAGAAACAAAAAATCAAAATACATAATATTCAATTTTTGATTTATATTTAGATCTTTGTGATTGGAGAACAATAGTATTTTTTTATTTTCTTCAAAATATTCTTTTTGAATTTGCGAATTTAAGTAAACTATTTCAAACTAGATTTTTTTGTATTTTCGATATACATTCTGCAATTCAAACTATGATTATAAAATTAGAAAAAGTCTATTTAGATATAGGTACTGATGGCATTCCAAAATTAGGTCCAAATATTAATTAATTTTTTATTACTGTACCTTCTAGAAAAGATACGAAGATTGGATTACATAATCTTACTTGGACACCAAATCAAAACAATTTACTAGCTGATATAATGAGTTTTATATCTATTATTATTTTAGAAATTCAGAACCGATTTCTAAATGATCCTTTCGTCGATGTTATAAAAATTTTCAACTTATCAGATAGATTATTAAATTATGAAAATCTATTAGAATTTGGTAATAAGGAATTAGATTTGTTACTTAATTTTTATGAAAAACCACAATTTCTTTTATTTTCCTATGCAATAGTTAATTCTAAAAATACATGTAGAGAATGGCTTAATTTTAAACAATTTATATATAATGATTACCTCAACCTACCAAATGACAAATTACTTGTTATATTATTTCGATTTTATTCTAACTTATATTCAAACCTTATCAAATTAATAGAAATTATATATTCTATCTCTTTTTCTAGTGTAGAATGTGAGCGTGGCTTTTCTAAACAAAATTTAATTAAGACCAAATTACGTAATAGTCTAAATAATAATACTTTAAATATGTTAATGATGGTTAGATTAGAAGGGGTAGATGAGGCAGAATTTAGTTTTAATGACGCACTAAATTTTTGGTATCAAATGAAAGAAAGAAGGATTATATTAAATTAGATTAAAAATTAGTTTAATAATTCTTTTAGCACTTGTAATAGTCTTTAATAAAATATAATTTTGCTAAAATATGTATCGATTATAGTATTGCTAATAGAAAATAAAGATTCATAAAATTTTAATTAACGTTTTTTATAACATCTAAAGAATTTAATATAATGATAATGATAACGACGATAACGATAAAACTTTAAAGTTTTTAATTAATGCCGTAACAAATTATATCTTATTATTTTACAGAACGACTTTTGTTATGTATATTAGTATAATCATGCATTGAATGGTTATTTTGGCCAATTAAATTCTAATATACTATGGAACAAGAACAGAACTTATGCATGACCGGCAAATTACTATGGTCGTTTAAGCCCTGCTTCCGCCTCAAAAATGATATAGTTAATTGTCTAGTGAACTGACTGTCAGATAATTGCATTGTCAAATAACCTGTTCCACTATTAAATAGTTTTAGGGTATGGGATTCCCTCCTCTGCATAGTGATACAAAGTGGCCTATACATTATTTATTCTAAACCTTGAATAAAAATATTTAAGATTTAAAATCACGATACCATTTAAGATTCATGTTAAAGAATTAACTTTTAAGTAATGATGTTAATGATGTCTAAGTAAATCAAAATTCGAATTTTATAAACTTGCAGAATTTGAAAAAAATCTTAAATTCGTATATTGTTAAGATTTCCTTGTACTGTTTTATAAAATTTTCTTTTGGAGAAAAATTATCCCGAACTAAAGTACCACGTGATATTTTTAAAAAATTTTTAACTTAGCGTTAGAATTAAGTTTTATAAACTTAGCGTTAGAATTAAGTTTTATAAACGTAGCGTTAGAATTAAGTTTTGTAAGTTATCTAATATTAAAATAAAGTTTTTTTTTTTAAAAAAAAAACAGATTTAGAAATGATAAAACAATTATAATTTGATAACGATAATAAATTTATAAACAAAACTATAAGACCATATAAAAGATTATTGAGTACGTACAAATAATGGTCACAAGATGGAATACTATGACTTAAGCAATCTCAATTTGACAGGTAAATGCGGCTAATTTAATTTGAAGTTTGTAAAAAAAAACAAAGACAAACATGAACAGTTTAAACATGAAACATTTTAACATATACGTAGGATCAAAAAATAATTATTTTGGACTAATAACATGTGCATTTCTTATGTTTCAGGCAGTTTTTTTTCTCTCACACATAACATGATATTGTTTTTTATCACTTTATCAAGCATTATAGACATTATAAATACTTTAATACTATAAATACAGTATTTACTGTATTTGTAGATATTATAAACCTTATAGAAGAATAACATATCAGTTATGACATGTTAATACTAGAATTTTATGGTACGTTCCAACTTACATACGTACGTACTTACGTACGTACGCACGCACGTATCGGGTAGTAAGAGTCATAAAAACGAATAAAAACCGGATATGATTTTTAAATAAACGTAGCACGAATTTCATAAATCTATACTTTTTTTAGAAAAACGACTTATTATTCAAAGTATACAAGATGTCACGTTGATGAAATAATAGGCTCTAACGCCTACGGTATACGTTGTATGAAACTTGTGATGAAGAGAGTACGTATAGGAGATTATGGTAAAACCTAAGTCAAATTCGGACAACTCGGAGAACTCCTTTCAAAAATGCGCAATCTTTTGCACAACAATGGAGGAAGTACAACAGTTTTGTATATATGAAAAAAAGGATTACATAAAGACCGATCATTTCTATTCCCATTGTAGCCTGTATCCTGTAAGGTACACTTCTCCTTGATAATGAAATACTTTATGCAAAGAATAAACTCACTTTTAGTGAGGCAATGATTAATTATTTGATAAGAAAAAAAAACATCAGAAATCTGCATCACATTAATATTCGCAGATTATGAAAAGTGTATATATAGACCGCCTTTTGTATTTTTTGTATTAATCGTCACGTTAAACAAAACATTTCTCCTTTGTACAGATAAAAACAAAAAGTAAATCAGAACACGAATAATTGCCACATTTATTCAACCTTCTAAAAATATTTAAAAAAAATATTTAAATACCCTCCCATTAAGAAAAGATAACCATCTTAACTGCCGCCGCACTCAAGCGACGAGACAGTAAAACTGTCAAATATTAAAAATATTCAAAAATATACATTTTTTTTTCATAACCCAATATTTTCAATACCTACACATACACTTATATATATATTTATATAAATATATATATTATATATTATATTATCTATACATAAAAGAATATATACATACATATCAAATATGGCGAAACCACCACAGTTATACTTTACCGTCGTCAGACATGGAGAAACTAGCTCAAATTTAAATCATATTATACAAGGACATATAGGTATGTATGGTTTCTAAAGATATATTTAAAGATATATTTAATGAATTGATGATAAATCATTATAGAAAGAATATTGTATCGGTATTGACTTTTTTTTTTTTTTTTTTGACGTGTAGACACAAAATTAAATAAAACGGGAAGAGAACAGGTAGAGATAGTTGGGCGACGGTTACGTAAATTAAAATTTGATCATATCTATACTAGTGATTTGTCCCGAGCAAAAAAGGTAAGAGAAAATATATTCATGAAAAATTGTCATAATTGTCATTGTTAAAAGTAATTATTTTTAATCATTTTACATTTTTTTTTTTTTAGACGGCAGATGCCATCGCTAAACATCATCCGGACACACCATTCACTGTAGATATGCGACTTAGAGAACGGGTAAATATTTATTCGTATTATATCAATCATATTATTAAATATATTATTTATTAAATATATATATTATTATATTAGGATATGGGAAGACTTAGTGGAAAATCCATTCAGGATGCTTTAGATTTAATTAAAGAGGAAGAAGCTTCATGGGATGATTATGGTGAACCCGAAGAAGAATTTAAGGCCCAGGTGGTCGGCTTCTTCGATGATATAATTGCAAAACATTTACCAAAAAATGAAGCCGGATCATCTCCACCAAACAAACGTAATTCTCATATTCTTTTAGTTACTCACGGTGGTGTTATAAACAAACTTGTCAAAGAACATCTAATTATGGATTTAGGATTCTTTGTTAATGATTATTTAAGTATGAAACATAAAGCCAAAAATACTAGTGTTACAAAATTCGTTGTTAGAAGAGTTGAAAGCTCAAATTCAACTACGGATGATGATGATGCCACTAGTATTGTTAGTAGTAATACTACAGAAAATGAAAGTAATGATGGTGATTCTGAAAAGATTTCTCATAGAGATATTGAACGAAAAATAAGGTTAAAAGGTGATGTTACTCTTTGGAGTTGTGTATCACATTTGGCTGCTCAAGGTAAACGAACTCACGGTGATTCTCAGATTGATGACTATGTGCATTAGGAAAATCTCTGTCTTTTTGAGAAACTTCAATGTATTTAAATATGTATGATTTCATGTATGTTTAAGCAGAGTATACAATCATTTGTATATGTTTTTAAAATATGAAATGCATAAAAAATTCGAAATTATTAAAAAAAATGATAATCCTTTGGATTATTTGCTAATTTTCATTCATTGTAAATGTAGATATCATTTTTTTTCGCATTATAAATCGTTGTTAATCTAAAACGAGAACAATACTTAATCGTTAGTTCGTTTTTAGTTTGCCCTTAGTTCGTTTTTAGTTTGGTCTTAGTTCGTTTTTAGTTTGGTTTTAGTTCTTTTTTAGTTTTCATTTACTTCATTTATTTCCATTCGTGTTAAAATTAATGAAAATAGTTTATAATTTATTTGACCATATATCTTTGATATTTTGGTTTTTTTTTTTTTTTTTTTCTCTTTCTTACCTTTTAATAGATACCTTTAATGGGATAGAGTTTTCTTTTTTTAATAAAGTACAAAAAAATAGTATTAGAATAAATCGGAGAAACGGATATGTTTTTCCTTTTCAACTTTCGTTTGTCACATATAGAATAACGCATCAGTTAATATTTATTATCATTGGTACTTTAATTTATTTTTGGTCTTTATTATTCCTGCAAGTAATTCGAATGCATCTCGTATGATGGTTGTTTTATGACAAAGGAAAAAAAAGAATGAATACAGGAATAACGGGAGCAAATAAATAAATAGCACATCCATAAAATAAAATAAAAATAAATAAAAGTTTTTTAATTTAAACTTATACGTAAGCTATGTAACATTTTTAATTTAAACTTAAATATAACCTGATTCTAACATTGGATAGTAACGAGTCAGATAAGGTCAATCGCATAGAAAAAAACTTCTTTTTTTTTCTACATAACTCTATATACTGCATATATCCCTTTTAATAAATTAGGCGCAAAATTTTATACTTTGCACCTTACTGCATCGGATAAGCACTCAATCATTATCGGAGGTCCTTTAAACGTTTTTGTCGTTATTATTGGCAACTTTATACATTTATGAATTATACGAATATAGTCATTTTATTATGTAAAATATATAGTTACAAAATGTATCAGTTCATTTTCTTTTTTAAAAAAAAAAAAAACTCCAAAATTTTCACACCCATCCCGCTAGTTAAAATAAGGGTAGTTCGCGGCGAACCACGTCCCACCCAGCAGACAAAAATTATCCAGTCGAGACACCCCGTAGGATGTTCGAAGCAGCAGCCTCCAGCTATAGTGCAATGCCAGCAACCACTACCTATACAACCACCTTGTTGATCATGGTTATATCCTGGCAGGTAAGTATGAAGTTCTTCTATTCCAATTTGTTTATTATTTTATATTTTTTTTGAAATTATGGGATTTGATATACTGTATTACCTACTATATTAATATTTGTCACATGCCATATTGTACGGACTTACAGATTTTGTCTCCGGCATTAACATCGATACCTGTATAATGTCAGATACTGTATATACATGCATAATGTCAGATATATATATATATAATAACTGATAATATATACGTATACATACATATTATCGTTATGTATGTATATATGTATATATATAGCAGTTTATTAGTTGTGCATTCTGGTACGTATCCTGTACGAGTTTAAAGATTTTAGTCGGTCCCGCAGTAATTAACAGCTGACTTTGAGCAATATTTGTAAAAAATTGATATTTTTAACTAATATTCCTTCATTAAGTAATATTATAGAAAATTTATTTCTATATAACAGTCTCTAATAAAAGTTTATCAGTTTTTGTATTAGTTTTCGAGTAATTTAGATGGAACCAACAAAATTTTCTCCACACTGTTTACTGCGAGTTGATTGCAGAAATCACTTTGTTTATATCGATATGATGATAAATGTCGAATCCTTGTCCGCTGCGCCAAAATTTACCCCTGCTTATTATTAACGTTACAGATCATTGTCCTACTATAAAACTGTACGTATCTACGTACTCAGTAAACTTTGATATAGCGATAGTGATAGGTATAATTATTTTAATGTTGGTTTAATAACTCTAATAAATTTATTTATACGCACAATATAATTCATGACATGATAAGTATAATAAGCTTTAAACCAATTGCTGTCTATTAAAAAAAGGCAAACCCCAATGTTTATAATATGTATAATATATTATTATTACTAAACTTTATACGTATAATAAAAAATATAGCAGATAACGAATTATACGTACGTACGTACTGTACGTACGTAGTAAAACTAAATTACAAATCATTACGTATCAATTATTAATTATTAAGATTATGAAAGTAAATTATAATAAACAATTTTTTTTTATTAACGTATATATAATTTTTAGTATAGCAAAACTATTATAATCTATATATCAGATATATATATAGTGAATATACGGTATTTTTAACTTAAATATGTGTGTTTATTTAATTAAAAAATATTATACATATCCAAATATAAACAATTTTGTTTTTCAATTATTATAGTGTATTTTTTACTAAAATCTAGAGTTAGGGTGCAACTACAGACTACTAAAATACATAACTAGGGGTCAGATACTTATCATAAGGTTTTTGCCTTGGTTAATTAGACAATTTTTTTAAGATATAGCATGGTGTTAAAACACCTATAGTACATTTTAGTAATGTCGTTATCTTTTATATATTGTATATAGTTGTTTCTTTAAATAAAAAAACTTTATTAAATATAATTTGTTACTATATGTAATATACTATTTAATTGTTTTACAAAATAAATAATTTTTTTTTTTTATTTAAAACATTAAAAATAGTTATCAGCTTGATATTAGCTACGTATTTGAACAGTACGTACGTACGTACGTATAATTTTATTTCTTATTTTATTACTGTTTTTAGATACTTATTTAAAACATATCGATTATATTGCATATTGGATAAAAAATATTTGTTATACGTAGTATATACGTACGTATACGTATTAATTACAGTATTCGATATATTTAACTTACATAAAAATCAATCATCTGCAAAGTAAATCCTGGTTGGTATTATTAGAGTAGTTGCTTCAGGTACGCATTTTTTTAGTTTTATGACAGAATGCAACAATATCGTGTGAAAAAAGTCGCTCGCTTCTGTGACACTAATTGGTTGATATAACAAGCAATAACAATAATTAAAGTAAAATACCAAATACGTACGTACGTACATACTAATGATTTTTTGAAGGCTTGCTATCGCCGTACGTACAGTACGTACCTACAAAATAATCTTGACAGTCATTCGTTAAGAATACTGCACAAGTTGCTCTCATTATACGTATAATGATGAACACCAGATGCACTTATTAGTGAAGCTTAAATTGCCCTATGTAAAATTCTCGGTATCGATATCGAATGAGTTTACTATGTATAACTTTTAACATTCACATGACTAAAGATTATCGTCATGGAATTGCTATATCGACATCTAGTGATAGATTATTAATAATTGATTATCGTTATTGATTATTAATTTAATGATTTAAACGATTGATCAAATTATTAACTAAAAGCGAATGATATATGACGCAGCTAATTAATACAGAATGTATAAAAAAACGAAAAGTTTCTTACAATATTTTTGCGGACTAAACTTTTAATTTATTAACTTAGATTTTCAATCGTCTTGCATCACGTGGTTTTTTTGTGTTACACCACCCGTTGTTTAACTAAAAAATTCCAGAGGTCCATCATTATCGCCATCATAAACATGACCTGTATATTTTGTAAAATCGCTGCGGGAAATGATCCATCAGCAACATTACTCTATGAGGTAGATTATTTTTTTTAACCTTATTGAATTTTTTTTTTCTTGAATAATTATACGTAATCGCTATTATTATTTTTTTAATAAAAAAAGGACGAACAAATCGTCGCATTTAATGACAAATATCCCGCTGCAAATCATCATTTTCTAGTAATTCCGAAACGTCATATTAAAAATATTAATGGATTTACAAAAGAGGATCTAGAATTAGGTTTGTATATTATATAAGTAGAACCCAAAGAATATGAAATTGTAAAAAATGAAAAAAAAATATATATATATTTTTTGAAGACTATTTTTGAAGACTATATAATGATAAGTTGCAGATACTTCAACATAAATTTTTTTTTTACGATACCAAATCCCTAGATTATATCATTAATTAAAAAGTTTCATTTTTCTTTCGTTAAAGTAAAAAAGATGAAAGAGATAGGATTTCGCATAATTTCCGAAAAACTTGGTAACGACGAATCACCGATTACCTCTGATAAATATTTGTAGGTTATCATAATGAGTTTTTATTTCCTAAAAAATAAATGTTGCGGCTGATATTGAGAATAATAAGAAATATATATCAAATTTTTTTGGATATTTAGATTAGGACTGTATTAATAAAAGAATTTTAAAGGTTTAATTACATATTTCAATATCAAATCAATTGATCTCAGCCGCAACAATAACTCTCCATCTTTTTTTTTTTTTTTTTTTTTACAAACAAATAACTAATTCTTTTTATTTATTTTACAGGATGGGATTCGGTTCACCACCATTCAATTCAGTCTTTCATGTTCATATGCACGTTCTATCAAAACCTGTAACATGTTATTGGCCAAGATCTATGAAATTTGGAAATTGGATTTTTAGAAATGTTGATGATGTTATCGCAAAATTATAAATTTTTTCCAAAGTTATAAACCTATCTTTACTTAAATAAAGATGATGAACATTAATCAATAAATTTATTACAATTATTTTTTTTTTTTTTAAAAAAAAAAAAAAACATTACAAATTATTTAAAGAATTTCATATTTGTTTGAAATTATTAACATTAAATATCTAACTATATCATCTAATTATTTTAAGTCTACGTACTCACAAAGCCTTATCCTTCTTGATTTTATCGATAATTCCATTAGCTTGTTTTCTATTAATTTTTTCATCTATTGATTTCTCCAATTCTTGATTCTCCTCCGACATTGCTTTGTCAAATTCCTTTTGTATTTTTTTGTTTGCTGTCTGTTTAACATATACTTCTAACCCTATTCCTAAAAATACAAATCCAACTGAAAACCATTGACCAATATTTAAAATATGATTAAATAAAAATACCGACAATAATACCGTAAAGAATTTTCTAGTAACTGTTATAGTGACTAAAAATAATGATCCGAAATTATGTAATGTAAAAAATATAAAACATTGTCCTAACGCTCCACATAAAGAAAATAATAAAATATCAATAATTATATTAGGATGAAGTTTACAAAATGTTAAAGCATTAAAAAGTTCTTGATTCCATGGATTTAATAACCAACAAAACATTAAAAATCCACTAAATAAATTCATGAAAAACATCATTTGTTGTCCTGAAATTTTATATTTATAAAATATTTGATCTTGTGTAGAATTGGTAATTCCATCAATAAGTAAATTAATTGAAAGTAATATTATTCCATATAATGAACTAGGTTCGGTTGTTTTCTTTTTTTCTGATTTGGGTTGAAGAAGCATGAAACTTGATACTCCAAGTGTAATTAATCCTACAACAACGTATCTATAAAATGGAAATTTTTTTCTATAAAGAATAATATTCATAAGCATAACTGGTACTAATTTACATGATTTTCCAAGTACTAATGTTGGATAATCGATATGTTTTAAACTTTCATATCCAAATGGTGATGCTATAGCTCCAAGAAATGCTACATATAAGAATTGTTTTAATAAAGATGAATCTGTCATTTCAAGATTTTGTCCTGTAAATTTTATATAAAAGGACGCTACGATTGATGCCATAAATGATTGAATCATGTTAAGAAAAATGAAATATCTAAATTGTTGTTTTGATTCTCCTTCTCCATATGATGTGGTCGATACACGTTCTTGTAAAATTCCCCATGTCAGGAAACATGAATATATCCCAATAACACTGAATGCAATTTTTGCAAGTGTCATAATATTTTCAATAGTTGAGAATAATTGAGAATAATTGAGGATAGTTAAGGATTATTTATGAATTTATGGTTATAATCGAAAATAGTTGAATGTAGTTCAGGAAAGTTGTAGATTTTGAAACTCTTTTATTTATACGTAGAAATTAAATTCGTGTTAATAATTTATTGGCCAGATTTAGGAATGTTAAAAATAGTAATTATCCGGTTTCAGTTTTGGTTGACCAAATTCTACTAGTGCTAGTCACATTAGTCGCATTACAAAATTCTTGACTGTAAAAAAAAAAAAAATCTTTTATCTTTATATTATCTTGACTAAAAGAAAAAATATACGTATACAGTATATGGTACAAGAAGTTTATACTCGATGATCACGACTTTAAAAAAACAGGCACCAAAATTCAGGGTTGGAATACCTCGGAATCACTAAATACTAATAAAGTCATAAGTAAAGCTGCCCAGCTGATAATTTTGGCCCAAAAACGGTTGACTTGTATTGCGGAAATTTGGTGATCCCCTGATTAAATCAATTGACTGAGTAATTTATTTATATGTTTTAAAGTACTGTATACGTATTGCATACAAAGATTTGTGCTACATTTTGCAATACAAGATATCCAATGTTGACTTTTTTGAAATTAAAAATAACAAAAATCTTTCTTTCAGATTTGTTAATAAATAAAACTAAGAATTTCGGTTTTTAGTTTGTTTTAAAAAAGTTAAAAATTTAAAAATTTAATAATATGATATCTTGTTCTGTACTGTATAACGCATAACAATGATTAATTTCTTTATAACACATTAACACTAAATTATCTTAGAATTATGGTCTATGAGCTTGGTTTTAAAAGAAAAGAAATTTATGGAAAATGTGCAAATTGCAAACGATTTAATACAGATAGAGCTTGGTGTCAAACATGTGACCCTCAGAAGACAATACAAGGATGGACAAGTGGAAATAAGGCTATCGATACTTACATTAAAGAACTTCAACTTAAAGCCACATCTTATGAAGACGTAATTGAATGGATTCCTTTTGATAGATTAGTTAATATTCAAAATATTGGTGATAAATTTTCTGCAACTTGGTTAGATGGAATACGTTATGTAAAAGAGGAGTTTGTATATGAATATACACAGTCACGTATACGATCATGTAAGGTGGAGCTTAAAATATTAACTAAATCATCGAATTTTCAAAATATTTTAAAAGAAGTGAGTTTATATTAGTTTATTATCAGTTAATTTAATTAATATATAGAATGTATACTCAATTTATATATATTGTATATTTTGTAAGTTTAAAAATCATGCCCAATTAGAGAATGAACATGTATATGGATTAACTCAAAACACTGTAACAAACGAATACATGTTAGTATTTGATGAATTTGGTTTTAAAAGAGATAAAGTGAATGAAAAATGTGCAAATTGCAAACGATTTAACACAGATAGAGCTTGGTGTCAAACATGTGACCCTTGGAAAACAACACAAGGATGGACAAGTGGAAATAAGGAAGTCGATGATTGTATTAAAGAATTTCAACTTAAAGCCGCATCTTGTGAAGACGTAATTGAATGGATTCCTTTTGATAGATTAACTGATATTCAAAATATTGGTGATAAATTTTTAGCAACTTGGTTAGATGGAATACGATATGTAAAAGATGACTATGAAGCTGAATATGGATATAGATATACACAGTCACGTATGCGATCATGTAAAGTGGAGCTTAAAACATTGACTAGAACACGAAATTTAATAGAAATTATAAAAGAAGTAAGATAAATATTAAGTAAATTAATAATTTAGTGATATTGAAAGACATATTCTGTAAATTTATTTTAATTGTTTTTTAATTGTTTTTTAATTGTTTTTTAATTGTTATTTATATGTTTAATAAGTTTGTAAATTATGTACAGTTAAGTAAAGTATATGGCCTAACTCAAAACATATTCACAAACGAATACATGTTAGTATTTGATGAATTTGGTTCTAAAAGAAATTCTGTGCATGGAAAATGTGCAAATTGCAAGCGATATAATACATTTTACGCTTGGTGTCAAACTTGTGACCCTCAGAAGATAACGCAAGAATGGACAAGCGGAAATAAAGAAGTCGATGATTGTATTAAGGAATTTCAACTTAAAGCTACATCTTATGAAGGAGTAATCGAATGGATTCCTTTTAATAGATTAAAGAATATTCAACACATTGGTGATAAATTTTTGGCAACTTGGTTAGATGGAATACGTTATGCAAACGAAGTTACTTATGGCAAATATGAATCTGAATATACACAGTCACGTATACCATCATGCAAGGTGGAGCTTAAAATATTTAGAGGACAAAATTTGATAGAAGAAGTAAGTTAAAAAAAATAAAGCACGTCGGTGATATTCTATAACGTTGGAATGCAATTAGCTTACAATGAAAAATTAATTATGCTAAGTAATCCAGTTTAGCGGATAACGATTTATTAACATTCGTTGCAAGTGGAAACGGAATTTTTAGTTAAACTAGGGAATTTCAAATCCACTTGAACTCCGTTTCCACTTACAACGTATTTTTCTTATGATTTTATTATTACCAAACTTATTGCATTCCATCATTATTTGTCCACCGATTTTTACTCAACTGCGATTTATTATTTAAATTTATCTATGTAACTTATTTTATTTTATATTTATATATTTAATAAGTTTGTAGATTATGTACTGTTAAATAATAGTGATTTTAAAGTATATGGATTAACTCAAAACACAATCACTGACGAATATATGTTAGTATTTGATGAATTTGGTTCCAAAAGAAGGGAATATAATGGAAAATGCGCAAATTGCAAGCGATATAACACATGGTTTGGTTGGTGTCAAACATGTGACCCTCAGAAGATAACGCAGGGATGGACAAGTGAAAATAAAGATATCGATGATTGTATTAAAGAATTTCAACTTAAAGCTACAAAATATGAAGAAGTAATCGAATGGATTCCTTTTAATAGATTAGAGAATATTCAAACCATTGGTGATAAATTTTTAGCAACTTGGTCATATGGATTACGTTATGTAAAATATGAATATGATGATAATACATGTAGATATGAATATACACAGTCACGTATGCCATCATATAAAGTGGAGCTTAAAATATTTAGAACACCAAATTTATTAGACATATTAAATGACGTGAGTTTATTATGTATAGTTTATTTAATTAATATAGATTATGTATACTCAATTCTCAATTTATATATTTTGTATATTTTATAAGTTTAAAAACCATGTGCAATTAGAAAGTCAATCAGAGAGTGTACGTGTATATGGATTAACTCAAAACACTGTAACAAACGAATACATGTTAGTATTTG
>CAJVQA010005611.1:0-15917 GCA_910591915.1 Cetraspora pellucida | reverse complement strand
TTCTAAACTAGAAGCCTTTCCTTTTCTTTCTAACAAATTTCTGCTCGTCGTTTGTAAAAAATTCGGTACGAGTGATCATCAGGGAGAGTTGTTATTTTATATTATTATTATATTCTCATATATTATATATACATATTGACAAATAAAGTAGTTTGTATAAGATAGATATAAATGTTTTAACTGTTAGTAATTAAGAAGCAGATTGTGTATAACATTATTGGAAAATTTTTTAGATAGATATCAATCAATATATAGCAAATAATTGATATATATTAATTTAAAAATATCATTATATATTGCTAAATATTACTAGATATTGATATTCGATATGTATTAATAAAGATAATAATCGATATATATTGAATAATTGATATTTAGCTGAATTTAATAAAATTGAATATTATCATTTATCATATTAATCAAAATATAGCCAGAATTTATCTATCGATTATGATTATTTTATTATTATTAATTGATATATAGCTGAATTTATAAAATTAATTATTATTATTTAAACATTTTTATTATATAAATCGATATATAGCTTAAATTTATTTATCAATTATTATCAGTTTATTGATATTAATTGATACATAGCCAAATTTATAAAATTGATTATTATTATTTTAATGTTACTTATTGTTACTTAGCATTTACAAGCTATAATAGTGAAAATAGAAAAAGTATTAAAAATAATACTTTGTTTATCAATTGTAATTCAATTTTTCTAATATGAATATTTGATTTTAACTATAGATAGCCAGTACTAATAATATTTCTGTTTATAGAATATTATATTACCTCTTAATCATTAAAGTTATTTAGTACTATCACTATGTAATTAAAGTTGCACAAGTATTTGCTAGAATTACAGTATATCATTATTATTACTATATAACAATAAATCAATTTCACTAACAACTTTGATTTAATTTAGTTGGGTTAGCCTGCTTTATAGTTAGCATTAACTTGAGATTATTAATGAAGTGGCTATTGGCAAAATAGTTGTTACCTGAATTTATTTTATATTTAAATACTTGATTCATAATATACTTTTTAAATTTTTAAAACATAAAACTATTTATTAAATATTTATTTGTTTTGTCAAATCTTGAAACTATATATACAGTTTTATCTATACTATTTATCAGTATACAACTATATTGTTTAACTAATTTTAATTTTAGACAATTCAATAATTTACCATCTTCTTCATACTAATGAATATAAGTGAATTCAAATAGTTTATTTATTTAAAGCTGAATAAATCTTAAATATTACATCACTTCAATAAAAAAAATTAAAGTAATATCAAATTAACAAGCCAGAAAGTAAGTATTCTAGCTTGCAGTATATATCACTTATTATCAATATTATTAAGTTAGTATATCATAAAAAGTAATAATATTAAAATTTTGATTCTTACTAAACTATACCAATTTATTTTTTTTTTTCAACTTTTTTACTAATAATAACATTAGAGAACATCAACTTATTATAAAAATTGGAAGAAGCATAAATTATATCAGTATTCTCTAATGCTGCAGAAGAAAAAAAGTCCAATTAATGATCACTATAGATAGACATTAGTGATTTCTTTTCAAAAAAAATCATCAAAACTATTTAGCAGATTATAAAAACTATCAACTTGTAATAGATCCAATTTATTTATATTTTTTTGAATAAATTAATCCAAATCTTTTAGATTTAATTTTCACAAAGGTTTTCCAAACTCTTTAGATTTTTGGTACTTTTTGAGTGTTTCACTTTCAGTTAATGTACATTGCTTAATCTTAAAAGTAATTGATAGTAGTAATAATTTTAAAGGTAATTTATAGTTAAGAAGCTAACAAATATTAGATTATAATCCTAAAGAATACTTGTTAGACAATGCAATTTAATGAGTAAAATTAATATATTTTATTAAATTACATTACTAAATAAGTATTTTTGAAGGAGCTATAATTATCTAATATTGTTTGTACCCTTATAGCTTACTATTTTTAATATTTGTTTCATATAATCTTTTTTATTAGACATATGATAAGGATTTTTAATATAACTCTTATAAAAGGTTTCATAAGTTTCTATTGTTATACTATTTATTGACCTATGTTCTTTGATTTTAAATACTATATGATAGCAGCAAGAATGAAATTTTGAAAGTTTAAGACTACTTTGCAAATATTTTGAAAATATTTTGATAAATTCTTAAGTCCAATTCATAATAAATATCTATAAAATTAATTATTAGTAATTAAGCAATTAAAAAAAAACTAAGTATTTGCTTATATCTAAAGCTGATTATAAGACTTGTTAGTAAACGATTCCTCTTAAGTGGCAATATACATTCGAAGAAATTTGTAATATACTTAACATAGCTAATAATTACTAATGCCAGGCTTTTTATACTTATTGTATAAATTATAAAGATGAAAATTACTATTTTCATTAAATTTTGTAATTTATCTGCTATTAAACATGTCATATCTGACATATTCTTTATTATTTTAAGGCCATAATATCTAGAAATTAATGTTAATCATTGTTTAAAGATTTGAAACACATGACCTTTGCATTGTTTATACAAAAGCTTTTTAGTATATTCTAGCATATACTTAAAGAGACCAAGGTCCAAGGTATGCATTTGATCAAGAACAATACTTTTATATATATTGAAGTTACTAAAATTTTACAATTTATATTATATAAACTTAATAAATAATTTATATAACTTGGCCAAATTAATTTTTAAAAAAAAAATTTGAATATATTTACTATTTTATATATTATTTAATTTAATAATACAAAATATTATACCTTATATTCCAAAATATATTTATTTCAGAATAAATTGAATAATAATATGCATCACTATTATTAATCATTTCTTTTATATTATAAAATGTTCTAGGTGAAATAGTAGTTAATTTTATATTATTCAAGTTATTTTTCAATATTAAACAAGAGTAACAAGGCCTATTCGATGTAGATGGCTAATAAGTATTAGCCATCTTATTTGCTTCAAGTAAATCAGCTATTATTATTAAAATTTATAGTATAAATATAACTATATTATTACAAATAACAAAATTAAACTCTGGACTATTAGCAATAGGTTTTAATAAGATTCTTAAACATGTATGAAAAACTTCTCTTTGTAATTTTTAAAATTTTTTAAAGTCTTTTGTTTTAGAATCTTTGATATTCAAAATAGGTAGACATCTAATTAAAGCTTTAGACTCTGGCTTATTTCATAAAGAGTATGAAGACTTTCCTAAATGGTCTAAGTTTGTTGCATCGAAATAAAGGATTATCAATAATAATCATTGTTCAACAAGTAATAATAATTTTTTTTGTTGCTATCAGTTAGAATTATATTGCTCTTTAAAAATAGAGGACTTATTATTTATTTCTCTTTTGTCTTTAAAGTTAATTACTAATGCTTTATTAATACTATTGATCATTAATAAAAACTTATAGCCTTAATTAATGAATGATAATAAAATATATATCTAACATCTTGAATAATTGTAATAGAAGCTTCTTTGAACTTCATATAAGTGATAGTAGAGTTATCCAAAAAATTTTTTCTAATTTTTGTTGTTGAAAGAAACAGTGAAACATTCAAATTAAAATATTTATTAAAAAATTTTATAATAGTGTCACCAGCTGGATTAGACAGATAGTATTTATTAATTATTTTCATAAAATCTTGATAAGTATCATTTGGCTATTTGACAGTTTTTGGATATTATAGGTTATGATAAGCATTATTAATAGAAGTACTATTATAGTCTTCTGGATTAGTTTCATTAAATTCTATTTAAAATAATTCATTTTTCTTAAAAAAAAACTCAGAACCTATTGAAAAGTTATCTTTTTCTATATCTGAATGAGATAATCTGTCTTTATTCTAAATAATATAGATTAATAGATAATAATGTTTTATAAATTATACTAGTCAAAATTAAAAATTAAATATGTTGAATGACATTTGACTAAAGTCAAATGCTATTCAACATATTTAATGTTTAATTTCAATTAATGTTAATTGCTAATTATAATAAATTTACTTTATTAAAGTTATCTTCTGTTTTTATAAAAAAATCTATTCTGAATATAGATGATATTGAAGTAACTTTGTTCTATATTAAACATAGCTGTTTATTTATATTTTCAAATGTTATTAACAAACTTATGACTATTTATTTCATATATTATAAAATTATTTGAGTCATTTTCTGAAGATGAATAATAACTAGAACTATAATCAAGAAGTTTCCAAATATTATTATCCACTTGCTTAACAAATAGATTTGTTATATCTTGAATATAAGGATGTCTTTTTGAAATATGCTGTGTTAAGACATAAGATTTGGAAAATTCCTGATTACACAATGCCTATACTGACAATATATTTAGAGAAATAAAAAAATGAATAAGAGAAAATAAAAATAGATAAGAACAACTAAGAGTTAATAAAAGAACAAAAAATAGCAACTATTAATAAATAATAAAAAATAGCAAAAAAAGAAATAAAGAATAGTGTTGATTTTAAAGAAATAGAGAATAAAAAAAATAGAATAAAAGAAGAAAAGAAAGTGAACAAAAAATAAAAAAATTGATTGTGAAGGATTAGAATAAGAAATAGTAATAAAAGAAGCTAAAGAATATAGCAAGAAGCAATGATTAAAAATAGTTAAGATGATTTATATTGATTTTAAGCAATTCTGATCAAAATAAGAAATAGTAATAAAGAAAGCCAAATAATAAAACAAGAAGCAATAATTAAAAGATAGTTAATATAATTTTAAATGATTTATATCAATTTTAAGTGATTCTTTTTTTTTAATTAAAATGAAGCATAATAATTGTTTATCTGATATAACATTTTAATTAAAAACTAATATTATATTACATCTGATGTTATTTAGATATTTCCAAATCTCATAAATTATCAATAATAAGATATATTTTAGAAATTGCTATTATACATATAATAATAGTAAATTGTTATTACAAGTAAAATAACAAACAACAAGTATATTTCACTTATTTTTGCTATATAGTATCATTATTTATTACTTAATTTTAGATACAATAAATTGTTATTATATATATGTAGACA
The DNA here is from genome assembly GCA_910591915.1 of Cetraspora pellucida. Taxonomy (NCBI): domain Eukaryota; kingdom Fungi; phylum Glomeromycota; class Glomeromycetes; order Diversisporales; family Gigasporaceae; genus Cetraspora; species Cetraspora pellucida. The sequence goes on along the minus strand of CAJVQA010005611.1, from coordinate 10,786 downwards.
AGATAAGTATACATTTATTTTTTTTCTATATGATGACTAACATTATCATATATTAATTCTTATTATTTAATTCTTAGACAAAATAACTACTTTTGTATTTGAAAAGGTAAAGCATTTTTGGATTATTTTTTTAAATTTTTTTTGAAATGGATAACTCTAATAATACTTTTATTGATAACACTTCCAATAACACCTTTAATAATGCAACTACTAGTAACACTTTCAACAACAACTTTAATAATGCTTTGACTGATAATACTTTTAACAATAACTTTAATAATGCTTCTACTGGTAATGCTTCTAACAACAACTTACTTTCTGCAAACACTTTACTTTCTATTAACAATTTGCCTTTTAACTACAATTTACTTTCTATCAACAATTTATCTAATAACTTACCCTTTTCTTATTCTGCTGTACCTGTCAATACAACTTGATTCCAATCGATTGTTTCTCATTCATCTCAAAATATTACTAACTTATACCAACTATGCAATACTCATGATGATGATTCTTTAGCTTCAGATTCATCAGTCAAAAGTATTATAAATGCACAAGAAATATTTTCAAAAATGAGTAGAAAAAATAAAAAACAAATTCAATTACATTAAGCCAACCAATTATCTTTTTTACAACATTTTTAACAACTATCGCCTTCTTGCTCATGTTGATGTAATTCATCACTAACTGTCAAACAAAATAAATTATTATCACTTCTGCAGCAAGAGCCACAATTCAGTTTACAATTATATGATTGACAAATATTTAATCAGGATTAACTATGAAATAATTATAGTATATAAATTAAATTTATTTTTTTTTTCTAATTTTCAGATATCTGATCTTAACTTTTTTTTTTTTTTTTTCTTAAAATTTTAAGAGCATTCTGTTTCCTGCTACCAAATCTATAATCAACTTTTTTAACAAAACTGACAGCTATATCTTATAGTCAGAAAATTAAGCTATTATATTTATAAAGTTAAAGATGAACTGAGACACAAAAAAGTAGATCAAGAAAAGGATCTTTCTGCAAAAATAATAGATATATATGTTTTATGCCACTTTGGTTATATCGACATTAGGATATACCAGCATCTAGCTGTAATGACATTTTGAGTTTATATACTTAATATGAAAATGTTTTGTTAAACTGATATCTAATATGTTTTTTTATTTTTTATTTTTTTTTGAATATATACTAAAGTTATTTATTTTAATTGTTTTATAGGAAGTATATATTAGCATTGTAAAATATTTTTTTCTGCAACATGTTTATCCTACTCAAAATATATTAAAAGAAATCCTTAAGAATTACCTAAACAAAAACTTTTCCAAATTCATGTTAAGCATAAGTGAAAATGAGATTACTAATAGGTTTCATGACAGTTGGTATAGTTAGATATATATTTTTATATGTTTATATATTTGCATGAAACTGTCAATAGTTCTAATTTTTTATTAATTATTCTTAATAACAATATATCAAATTTCTTCTTAATAGCTCTTACAAAAATGAAAAACTATCATGATTCAGTATTGCAAAACATCTGCTCTTTTGTTTGGAAGGTTTTCAGTCATAAAATGCTACCTTCACTTAAAAGTAATATAGCCCTTGCTAACATAATCAAGTGAAAGCAAAGTTAACAAGTCCATGAATGCTACTGTGCTCTTTTTAAGCAAAACAATGAAGGTCTTCTTTGGGTCAGCATTATTGTGAGAACAGCCTTCAGTATAGCTGCCATCTCAGATTTAACTAACTACTATTATGCATTTATACTGGCAGTGTATGATATCTTACTAATTTCTAGTCCAAAAGTGTTTTGTGTAAGAAGAATCAAATTATGCATTACATTAAGAAATATTTGGTAAGTATTAGTAATCCATTGTTTTATAACAAGTATAATATTAATATTTATTATTTAAATAGAGTAATTTTAAACAAGGTAGGCTTAGTTATAATTCTGGAAATCAATCATGAATAATAAGCTTGCAATGCATTTCTATAATAGTAAACAATCAAGACAGACCTTATTTAAACATTAGTCTTTTTTCAGAGCTTTTTTAGAAATGTTTTCACAAGAAAAGCAGAATGAGTTATTTGGAGCTGATTAATATTGATGTTATGCAAATTGTTGCATTCTTTTTTTTATTAAAAGTAGTTTTTTCAATGTATAATTTTTTATATTTTCTATTTGTATTGCTTTGTATTACAAATATAATAATTGCTTTTAATAAATTTTATTTTGATAGTTTTTTCATTTAAATAAAATTGTTATTAATTAAGTTTTTAAACAATAATATAAGATATAAAATGATTATTATTATATTGGTTACTATATTAATTACTATTAAATTATATTGATTATTATTGAATTATATTGATTACTATTGAATAGCTATATATAGATTATTATCAAATTGATATATATCATTTACTAATGAAGCTGTAATATATTGATTGTAATCACAATCAATAGAAATTGGCAGAGGTGATTAGTATTGATATATATTCATCTTAATTAGTAATCGATACATATCGGTCTATTTTTTTTGCTAATAATTGAAGTAAAAGTTAAAGAATATAGATTCAAAAATGGTCTCTAACTTAGAAACTATATGATTAGATATTAAGATAGATAATAAATTAGTAAATAAAGATGCTAAAGATAAGTTATCAAGAAACAGTTAATCAAGTAAGAATAGGTAGATGTAAGATAAAGTATTATTTGGTATTATTAATAAAAATAAATGCTTATATAATTCATATTAAAAAGATTGAATAAAATAATGTTTATGCAGAATAGGATCTGAAAGGTTAGTATATATATGTAGTTTAGTTTTGTTTTAATTGTTAGATATCTTAAAACTATGCTTAAAAGAATGGTTTTGAAAATAGAATAGAAATTTTTCAAATGTTATATAGTAGTATATAGTAGATAGATTATATAATAATTTACAACTATATGTACACAACTACTAAACACATTCTGATAGAACAATTACTTTGGATCTATTTTTTAAAAATGAAATTAAACTTCAAATTATAGCTGTTTATCTTTCTTTTACTAATATGCAAAAATGTAACAATATACAAAATATTGCTATTACATAGATCTAACAAGCTCTTCAATATAACCTTTATCTAATAATACTTGAAGACTTTAATATATATGATAATATCTGTAGCTTTTCATCTAAATTTAAACTTATTAATTATTTATATCACTTCAACATGTTTGATCTTAGTATACATATTGATAACAAGCATTTTACATGGTCAAATAATACTAGCCACAGCTGTATTAATTATATCTGAACTGATTTATTCAATATTCAATTCTTTCTTTTATACAAACTTGATGATAGCAATATCTTAACACTTAGTAATCACTCTATTCTTACATCTACCTGGACTTTCACTAATGCATATAGCAAACCTTCACATTATCATACTGGCATCAGTTACAGAATCCTAATTACAAAGCTATGTCAATTAACAAATGGACAGAATTCTCTAATCTTCTTTTTCACAACCTTAGCCTTCATAATCACTACTCAATAGCAATACTAATAAAAGCATTGAAACTACTTGGCATAAGATTAAATATTTAATAATTAACATTACAATACATTCTATTTCTAACAAAAAAACTTATAAACCTAACTACAATTATCAATATTTCTTTAACTTTACCTTAATTTACACATCACTTAAAGAGCTTGGCATCTAATAAAAATTATTAAAAACACTCACAACAACTTCAACATAAATATGATAAATTTTAGGATTAAGACTATTAATAATAGATCCTACTGTGATCTTCAAACTCTTGATCCAAATGACCACTCTCAAATTTATGCATGAATCCAACATGCACAAAATATTTGAAAACAACTTTATCATGCTCATTATACAGAAAATTTATTACTACTTTGTTAACAAATTTAACAAGCAACTAAAAAGAGATGTAAAATACTTTCAACATATTCTAAACAAGCTATTAACAGTATTCTTAATCAATACAAAGCTTCTATTTACTTTTCCAACATCAAACTTCTTAACCAACTTATTACAGACTCCAAACTCATAAAACAGTATATACAATCTTATTTTCATAACTGGACTGCATATCAACCAACTGACCAAGCACTGTTTGATAGCTTTTGGCATACACAGTATCAACCACAACCATATATCAATACTGAATAGTATAACTCTCTCAACTTCTCTATAACAGAAAAAAAAGTTCTCTAAACTTTGTCAAAACTTCTTAACAAAAAAGCTTGCAGTCCTATAGATATCAACTATAAAATGCTTAAACATGCAGATATTATCTGTATTAAAGCTATTACAGCTTTATTCAACTATTGCTTTAACTCAAGTTAAATTTCTAAACAATAAAAATATAGTAGAATTTATTTAATTCCAAAGCATAATACATTTAATGGTAACTTAAGCCTCACTTGTTCTATTAGTCTTATTGAACATATTCAAAAAGTCTATATAAAAATTATTACTACTAGAATCAGTATTGTGTTTTCTCAACATTCCATATTTTCACCTTACAATTATGTAGCTCTACCTAACAACAGCACATCTATACCAATTCACATACTTAATAACCTTATTGAAGATCTATTATATAACAACAAACCAATTTAACTCTTATCTCAAAATATAAGTAAAGCATATGACTTAGTTAATCTTATTCTTCTTCAAAAATTCTTGCAATGTCTTGCTTTTCTTTACTTTATTATAAATGCTATTACTAATATTCTCCATAATTGACAAAATCAAGTTATTACAAATCTCAGACTTACTCCATCATATTCTGTACACAATGATATTAATCAAGATAAAACTATTACTTCTCTTTTATAAAGAATCTACTATGACCTACTTATCTTATATATTTATAACAACTTTAAAGATTATATTATACAAGTTTTTTGACTAACTAATCTAAAACATTAAACACATAATAAGCTTAGCTTATACTGCTCAGTTCTTGCTTATATAGATAACACTTTCTAGATTGCATTCTCATAACAAGAACTATTACAAATCCTTTTCACAGCTGAATTATTCTTTAATATGGCTAATATATAAATTAATTCTTTTAAATTAGTACTTACAACTAATATCAAATAATTCAATTATACTTCTATCACATATAACAACTATTTTCTTAACCTCTATCTACCAAATAAACTATTCAAATTTTTTGAATGTTGGTTTATATTTAATAACAAACAAGCCAAACAAACCAAACTTATCACTTCAGAATTATTACATTTTGTTAAAATTGCAAGCACCAAACAAATTACTAATACATATGCATGTTATATTATTAATACTGTCATTATTCCTACAATTAAATACCATCTTCACAACATTGTTCTTAACCAATATACATATAACAAAATCCTTACAAGTTATATAGATCTTGTAAAAAATAAAGTTAAACTTAGTCACATAATTCCTATTAGCATATTATTTCACTCTCAGCTATACAATATTTATAACATATAGGATATTCAATTACAACATCATATTACAAACTTTATCAAGAGACTTAATTTTCCTAATTTATTAGACATAAGTACTTGTATTAGGCTCCAACAACTTCAGAACAACTTGTGGCCATCTACTAGTATTCTGATACATAACAATTTTATTATTGATAGGTCTAACAAACATACTATTAACATTAAAATTATTAAGTTTTCAAACATCTTGGTATTATATTCATATTTAATTCATTATATAATATTTTATATACTTTTCAAGAAAGATCTAATTTACTTAAATTACTACTGTTATCACACCCAAAATACCTAATATTTAAAAAATAACTTTGATACTATTGCATTCTTTACTTGGATCAACTAACTATATTTGATAACTCATATCTTTTAAATTGAAAATACATATCTACATATATGAACAAAATTCCTAAAGAAATCCTTTTACACAAAATAACAAAAAATTCATCAGTAACAAAATTACTAATACCCGATTATCTTACTAAGATAACCAACTTTGGTATCTTAATTAAACTTGTTCAGCTCACAATTTTACATATACTTTGAAAATTATAGGTCTTTAGCTTTCAAACTCGCAGTTTAATACTGCTAAAACAGCTTTTGGCCTCTGTAATCAAACTTTTAATTATTTACTCTTTTAACACACAATACTGTCCTAATAAAAATTATAAAGCATCTCTTTCCGATCAAAACAAGTTCCAAAAGAAGCTTGTAGCCTCAAAACTGACAGAATTATAATAAAAAACAACTTTAACTCCTCTATTGTTCTCTAAAAAATTACTTTATCCTTACTCCCAAATTTTCTCCCTTACACGTTTTTCGTGTAACCTTAAATCATTTCCAAAATTGGTTTCATTTAATATTACATTGTGTAAATTAAATTTAACCAAAAAAGAATTTATTTTGTTACAAATTAATTTGTATTAATTTACTAAAAATAAATTCTGTACTCTAGTACACAATAGGCATTGTAATACATAACTAATTATAACTTCGTGTCACACTAGCCACACCAGCCACATTAGCCACACTTGTGTTACCTAGGTTATATAAGGTTACACAAAGCCGCAGTAAGCTGCAGCAAGCTACAGTAATACCCCTGCAAACTTAAATCCTACCCCGTAATAAAGTTTATAATTATTATTTTATTTTAAAACCTCATATCTTTAAATTTTACTAAGCAAAACAAGCCTAGTCTTCTAAGTAATTTTATTCAAAATGCCAACCTTAGTAAGTTTTGAACCTGACTCCATTGATTTGGATTACTTTTTATAAAAAATTTCCAAAAAGTTTTGGCATTGGGATTTATGAAGATATGCCAGAAATATCATGTCCAATACCTGCAAATAAACAACCTAATAACTGCATTACTATAGAACTTAGAGGTAGCATTAAAACCTGTCATTATATTCAAGCACCTGCTACTAGTGTCACAGCCATCTGTCTATATGGTAAATATCATACAAACTTTCAATCAAACAAAAATCTTATTTATGAACAACATCCAAGTACCAATGTTATTAAAAGACCAAAAGATAAAAAACTATTTGTAACAAACACCATCAACTTTACAAATGTCATCCTACCATCTCCTATCTCATCACCCTCACCATCTTTACATCAGCATACTTGCCCTAAATGCAATCAACCTATCAACTGTAAAGTCACCAATAATAGACATTATCTAGCTGCTGATGCCGAACTCTTTAATGACAAGCCCTGTCACAAATCTTGTCTTAAAACTGAAACTGAGTCTGAAGTCAATAAACAACCTACTATCAATCTAGAACAAGGATCTTCTCAAACATCTTCACTTCATGAACTCGAACAATTACTCAACACAGTCCATACCAACAATCCACTCATTTCTGAACTTAATCCTCTCACCCCTACTACTGAAGAAACAGTAAACGATACAACAACAGATACTACTGCCATGGATATTGATAACTCTAACCTATCTGATAATAGCCAACAGCAACAACAACAAGAAAAACAACAACAACAACAAGAAACATCTAAGCAACCTAAACAACAATAATAACAACAAGAGACATCTAAGCAATCTAAACAATAATAATAACAAAAATTACATGAACAACTAAAACAACCTTATAGCCAAGCTGCAAGACCTAAACTTAATCCATCATTCAATTGGTTAACAAACTTTCTAGTCACTAAAAAAAAAAAAGACAATACTAAACTTCAAACAGATATTTCATGACAACTATTTAACTTTCTTAAAGAACACCTATATAATTTCTTTCCAAAAAAGATTATTAAAGAAGCAACAGAAAACTGTCCTACATTTAAATCTAGCTTTTATCTACTTATTTGACAAATGGCTAATACCAAACCCAAATTTTTAACAAATTTAATCCAAAAACATAATCCCACAACTGACCAATCTGCTACAATACCTTTTAACATTCTTAAAGAAACCCTCAAAAAACTCATTTTCACATTCACTACTGTACTTTTTACTAAACTTAACTACTCGGAAATTTTTGCTTCACCTGTCACTATTCCACCTCTTAAAAATGAAAATCACCTATAATTCTGCATTAATCTAGCTCGCCTTTATCTATACTTATTTAACAATTATTAAGTCATTAATTATACAAAATTTGCTGAAGACATTAAACTTAGACCAAAAAGATTTAAAATATCATTAAAAGTTACTGGATATGACAAAAATAAAAAATACCTCTTTATTAATATGGACATTCGATTCAATATTCAACTAGAATTTAATATTCCTAAGACCTTATTTATGAACAAATACAATATTCCTTCTATAAAAAACTCACTTTCCATTTTAATGAATGGTTTGAAAAGCTTTTCCACTATACAGTAGATAATTTTCAAATACTATTGATAAAACCAAAGTATCTAATTACCTTAAATACCAATTCAGACAATATTTCATTTTTCAACTCAAAGAACTCCTGCCTAGTACTCATGAATTTGCAGAATCATATAATCACAAGAAAGATGATATGAAATCTTTAAACAAGTCAACTATCATATACTTATCTGCACAGACCCTAAATGCTCTTATCTCTTAACTACTAAAACAACAAAAAGAAAAGAAAAAGAAATATCTACAAACTCAAAACCCAACATTGAATCATATCTACAATATAATACATCTGCACTTACCAAATACACTTTTGATGACTCTTACCAAAAATACCCAAAAAAAGATAATGAATTATAGAACAAACTCTATCTTAATCTATCTGTTTTTTACACCAAAGGCAAACATGAAGCTACATTTTAAAAACAAATTTTTACTACTGTACTTGATGAATTAGCAGCAAAAGCAGAAGAATATATCTGCTCTACTAATGCTGTTAAAACTAACCCTAAATGATGTGGCTTCTACTTCTTTCAATACATATCAATCTACCAAAACACTGCTGCCCAAAATCACAATATAGATAAAATGAACTAACAACAAGCAATTGACTTCATTACAACTAAGCTTATTGATACTAACATTTTTGCACAAGTAATCACCTATTTTGACTGCACATGTAGTAACTCACTAAACTATTCAGAAATTACTAAATTCTATAAAGAAAAAGCCCTTCCTGAAGCTGAAACTATTCTATACAATAAATTTAATATCAAATTCGAAATCCCTACTGCTATAGAAGAATCCCTCTTTCTAAAAGAAGAGGAACAGATCCAGACCTTTTTTCACTAAAATTGTCTTCTACACAACTTATAAATGCAGCCACCATCTTATTAAAAGAAACTACTAAAGTATTTGATAAGGAAGATGATGTAAGTAGACAGGTAGGAAAGCCTATTTATACAGAGAACCAAGCAAATGATGGTCAGACTCAATATACAGAGCAGACTATGGAAATATTCACAGCTTGAGAGCCAAGCTTTAAATGGTGAGTACCTTAGTAAAAGACAAATACTCATTTTCAGAGACCACCTCATCATATAACTCTGAGAATTATAATACAAATTTCAAAAAAACTAATTACAAACTACTACATACTTACAACTCTGAAGTCTGTTACAACAAATTTCTTGCACACTTCAATCTACCTCTAATCCCACAAGACCAAACTATTGGTTCTTTTCTTAAACACCTTCAACAACATAATCTTACATATTATGCTACCTTTTCTATTAATATCAACATTAGCGAAGCCCATATCTATTTATTCTCCAACTGCACTTATTACCAAAACATACTTTTATTAGTCAAAAGCTCCTATACCAGTATCTCGACACCCCTCTTAAGTCTTAAACACATGAAACACTTAATCTCAACATTGCTACCTACAATATTTAAGGTTTTAATGATATAGAAAAGAAACTTTTAGTAAAAGAATATTGTCTTCAAAACAATTTACAAATAATGTGCCTAACCGAAACCAAAATAGCAGAAACTAAAAACAAAAAATTCTACAACAACCAACATTTTACCTACTACTGGTCAAACAGCTTTACATCTAAAGAGGGTACATGCATCCTAATTCGTAATAATTTGCAACTACATATTCATAACATACTTAATTACCCAGAAGGAGCTATTGTAATAGATCTGTTTTTCAAACATGACTACAAGTTCAGAATCATTTCAACTTATATCTCATCTACCAACAACCTAACACAACAGCAAACACAATTAACCATTATCATATAGATACAACAAGCCTTATAACAACAACTACACATCATTGTTCTTAGTGACTTTAACTCAGCTATTTTAACTACTATCTCTAATGCAACTAAATATCAACTTCTTAATTACCTTCATAGCACAAATATATATAACCTGGCTAGCCATACTAACAACATTGATGTTACTTGGCAAAGTAATAGATATCAAAGCAGAATTGACTACATATGGGCCAGTGAACACATAGTCTCTTTTCTTAACAAATTTTATCTAGATAACTCATTCAAAGCTACTAATAGTAATCACCAAATCTTGATATTACAATAGACATTCCCTTTCACAATTAAATCCAAACAGAAAAACAAAAGCAAAAGAAGAACTTTCAACTATCAAGCAATGACAAAAGAGAAATAGAAATAATTTACTAATCAAATTAATACTAATATGCAAAACAACAACATTAACTCATTCACACTAGAAACAGACACATTAGAAAAACTTTAGTACAAAATACATACATCTGTTATAAATGCTGCTCTTCAACATATACCTAACAAAAAATACACTATAAAACACTCTTTTCATATCTTT
>CAJVQA010005610.1:0-15919 GCA_910591915.1 Cetraspora pellucida | reverse complement strand
TTGCTTTAGATTATATTAGAAACTTAGATTTTCTTACAACAAGCCCTCATGAATGTACAAGACACATATTCTACTGTATCAACCTTGCACAAATCCCTTGTGTACTCACTTTTGAAGAAACATGAAAACTTCTGAACAAAGCACACTCTTAACTTCTCATCCCACTACCAACTTCTCCAGACCTAATTGACCAAAACATAAAAGAAATCCTTTCTTTTCTACTTCCAATTGAGGATCGAAAATTTACACAAGCAACAGTGCTTGCACTTTATAAAATCTACACTTTTGATCAACTCAATGACAGCTACTTTGCTAATTCTATCATCCCTCTTTCTAATAATCCAAGTGATTTAAATGCAGAAACATGTGCAATGTTTCCAATAACAAGCTGATCTGAATTACCCTATCTAGCAGAGTACAGACAAAAACTGCGCAAATATTATGACTTTGACTGTATACCATCTAATTATTTCAACCTACCACCTACTTAAAAACCTTTATTATCAATACCGCAAAACCTTAATTCAGCTGTGAGATATCTCTTTCCTTGCAACTCCAAAGATTTAACCGATTTCAAATGCTACGTAAACATTCTCTGAGAGCATTATAGCTTTCACAAAATTCCAAATAACTATTTATCCAAAAAAAACTACTTTCAAAAAAACCAAATCAAATCAAGACTTCCATTACTTACAGTTTTCCTATAACTGATTACCATCTGGCAAAGAAATTCTTAGCAGAAATACAAGATACATACAAATTTAACATCCTACTACCACTAGAGTATATGACTATTAACCCTACAAACAAACCTCAATTACTTACAGATCCTATTTTGATTACTGAGCTTAATCTAACACTTCCTATTACAAGCTCTAAAATCTTAGTAGAAACTGCTAGACAACTCTGTACACACTACTTCTTCTATCAACTGACTGCAGAATGAATCTCAATTAATAATACTACAAGAAAAGAAAATACTAAACCAAACCTTCCTTCAAGTCTTGATGAAATCCAAACAACTTTAAGAGAATTAGATCAATCTCAAACTATTCAACTACCAATTACAACATATGAACAGATAAAAAACATCATTTCACAACTCTGTAATCACTTCTCTTTCCAAGGTTTACCTCCACAACTCTTCAAACTTTCCAATTTACCTAACTCTCACTGGGATATTTTCGACAACTACTTCCCTTAACAATGAGCTTTACACAACTAAAACTGGATTTACAATCCTCTCAAATAGACAACAACAATTCAACTAAATCATCAAACACTTCTATAAACAATTTCACTATAAACATTAAGGATCATCTTAACATTGCTACTTATAATACTCAAGGACTCAACGATTTACTAAAGTTACAAATATGGCTTGAATTTTGTGCTAAAAATAATTATCATATTGTTTCTATTACAGAAACAAAACTAAAAAATTCTTTATTTGCAGAACTATCTAATCCACTCTACAAAATTTACACATCAAACTTCATATCCAAGAACAGCTCCCAACGTGAAGCCAGCATAAGGACTGTAATCATGCTTCATAACTTACTTCAACCTTTTATATTCAACATACAAACTGTCCTAGGCACTGCAATCTGCATTGATTTTCACCTTCCTGCCAACAATAGACTTTATATAATTTCATTATACTTATCTTCAAATCACCTAAAACAACTCAAATCTACCCAAAATACAATCATAAATTGGTTAACCCAAGCAAGAAGCAATAACTGGCATACTATTACAATAGAAAATTTTAATAACAACTCAAACAGATGCAAGTAATCAGCAAACTTATTCTCATTACTCCAATCTTTATCATCTACAAGTTTACTAGAATTCTATACTATAACAGAACCAATATAGCAAAGAGGCTCAAACCAAAGTCAGATCGATGATATATGAGTCAATTCTGAAATCCTTTTAGACTTTACTCTACCTTTAATTACTGACTCAGTTGATATTACCAACAGTGATCACAAAATAATTACTACTACTTGGAAGACAAACTTTCAACTAAAGATACCTAGATCTAAAAAAAAGAAAAGAAAGATATACCTCTATCACCAAATGACAACAGACACATGGGAAGACTTCACTAACAAATTAGAAACTGAAATCAAGTTAATAAAGCCAATTCACAATATTACAATACTACAACAACTAAACAATCTATAGAACAAATGATCAAATTCAATCAAAAAAGTTGCAAATCAAACAATACCAAAAACATATACAGTGTCTAAAAAACACTATGCCTTTTTCCTAAAAGCAACAAAACTACACTTAGCACTTAAACTAACAAACAAATGCCTTTCTATCTTGAGAAATATCAAACCTCCAACTTCAATTCAGTACACAATACAAGATCTAAACATTTTATTTCAACAAATATCATCATATTTAGAACAACCTATTACTCTATACCAAATCCAGGATCCACTTCAAACTTCAATAATTTTTAGCAAACTGTAAAGCAACTTTAAAAAACCTTATGGAAAGCTCGCAGTCTAGAAATCCAAAATGCACAAAAAGAAAAAATAAATTTCTATATACAATGAAGATATAATAACATGGAATCAAACACATCACACATAATAAACAGTATACTTAAATGCAACTAAGACCAAGTCTCCTTTGACAAAATCATAACATCAGATAAAATAATTAATAATTCAGAAGAAATAAAACAAGTAACAAAAGAACACTTTAACAACTGGACTAAACACAATCCAACAAACCCTAATTTTGAACATGAATAGACACAGTTTCTTCAACCTTTACCAAATATTAACTTCAATATATACAATGACTTGTTACAATCAATATTAATCTCTGAATTAACAGAAACTATAACATCTTCACCTCTACACAAAGCCATCGGCCCTTCAGGAATATCTAATGAAATGATTCAACATCTTCCAACATCAGCAAAACAGATTCTTTTCCAAATCTTCAATGCATATCTAACAATCAAAAAAACACCAAGTAGTTGGAGACATGCAACCATTTGGACTATTTCAAAAAAACAACATTATAATAATAATCTTTTATACACTCAACTGATCATATTAATTGAATATACCTGAAAAATTTTTACCAAAATAATTACCTATCGCCTAAATAAAATTCTTACTTAACATTCAATTCTAAATCCAAATAACAATGTGGCACTTCCATTTACCTTTACTCTTCAACCTATTCAAACTATTTCACATATAATAGAGCATGTTAATATAACAAAAAACAAATACTGGATCTTAGCACAAGACATGTCCAAAGTCTATGATACAGTACACATCTCTCTACTAATCAAGACACTTCAATGAATCTATATTTCTTTCCCAATTATAAACTTACTAAATCATCTTTTCAACAACAGACAAAATTCTGTCATTACAAGAATGGACTAACACAACCTTATATTGTACAAGATAGAATCGATCAAGGAGAGACTTTTTTTCCAATTCTATGAAGGATCTACTATGATCTGCTCATTAACTGAATTAATACAACATATCAAGATTATCAACTTAAAACTTATACACATTCTTCTACTATATTAATACATACTTCTGTAGTAGCATATATAGATAATACAATATGGATAGCCAAAGATAAACAAAAGTTACAAAACATACTAAAAACAGTCAATTTCTTCCTTTCCTATGCCAATATCAAAGTCAACACTTACAAATCAACACTAGTAACTAATGACTCAGATCCCAATACTAATATAATATTTCAGAAAAAGAATATAGCAAATATTCAACAAAAAGCAATATTCAGACATCTAGAAGCATGGCTTATTCAAGATCTATCTCTTCAATCCACAAAAAAATTCCTTATCAAAGACATTATTTCCAATTTAAACAAAATCAAATTTGCTAAAATAACCGACAAACAGGCTATTTACATTATCAATAATGTAATTCTTACATACACAGCATATCAGATACAAAGTACTTATTTATCAAAATGCTCTTGCAACTCTATTATCAACCTATATACAAATATTGTCAAACAAAAAGCCAGACTAGTGTGGTCTACTCCTAACTCCACCCTATACTATCCTGATATATATGCTCTGAATACACTTTACAATGTTCAACAACAGCAACAAATTCATACATTAGATAGAAGCATTAACTTATCTGATTTTGATACTTACAGTTTAAAAATCTGATTACAACAAATCCAAAATGCAGCCAATTCAAACAAATTAATCTTACTCGAACAACCTACATTAACTACAAATGAAGTTAAAACAAACACAGCCCAAATGATATTCATACTTTATTTACTAAATATCTAACTAGAATGTACAACCAACCTATGGCCTATTTCCAAACAAACAAAGGGCATATCTATTAACCAAATTCTTCAATCAATGAAACAACTATATGCAATAAAAGAAAAATTAAATAACTACAACATAACTTGTATTGAGCAATTTCTTGACTACACAAACTATAACATCCTAGATTGGATATCTTTTCATTATAACATATAAAAAATACCAAGAGGCAAAGTCCCAAAATGGTTCAAAGCAATCACAGACCATATAACTTTGCTAACAAATCCATCTACAATACTAAACTACCTCAACCTATATATCTTCATAAAAATTAACATTACAACTCCACAATGGGTAATTACAAAATCACAACAATTTGGAAAATTAACAAGTATCATCAATAATCAAGCCAAAATCAAACACTACAATACTCATCCATTAAACGATCACCAACTAATATCATATCTTGGATTTCAAATCAAAAACCCAAAATTTAAAACAACCTATTGCTACTTTACTAATCTTATACACCAAACCTTCAAAATCCAAGTTGATTGCCACAAATGAATCCATGCAAATCTTAATTGTTTATATTTCCATCAAACAACTATACAATCTAAACAAAGCTACAAAAAATTACTTCTAATTATCAACTTCTACAAACCTTCACAAATAACCAAAAAGAAATATGGAAATTATATATGACAAGTTCATTCCCAAAAGAACTAAACCTCAAACTCACAACTTCTTTTAAGAAAACAAACAGATACAATACTCCTTATGCTCAACTATCATTTTAGCATAATGACCATACATGGCATTGTACCAACCAAACCTTTCCTTCTTTTGATTACATAATGTTTACAATGCTTGCAATAATCCTTATAGTAATAACAGAAGAAACAAAATTCAAATATTAACTGATAAAAGCAACATTTTTGACAAAATTTCAACAATGCTCATGATGTTAACAGAACAGAAACATAAACTAAGGAAAACCCCTTTTAACAACATTATCATCCTTCTTAATACTATAATCAACGCAAAAAACTTAAAAATTAAAATCAACCTAACAGAAAAAAAAATTAGCATAAACAATGCCTTCTGCCAATTCCATATAGACCTGCTACCCAATACAGTACTAAACACTAGCTTTACTCCCTTCATAATGAATACACCAACTACATATGCTATTCATCAAATACCTAAAACATTACAAAAAGCAGAAGCAATCATCACATGGAATAATCAAAAATATATTAAACATATTTCAGACAATCTTCCAAACATTAATTGAAAACTTACATTTAAATATCTCAATTTCAAAAACAAACTCCTTAGCCGAAATACTGATCCTACAAAATCAACTTTAAAAACATTCAAAATCAAAATCTTAACCTCAGACTACTAACACACCTTAACCTTTATAAAAAAACTCCAAAAACTCATACCAACCCATACTGTGCAAAGTGTCCAAACATACTAAAAGACATAGTCCATATGCTTACCTGCTCATACAATCAAATAGAATTGAAAGAAATAATAAAAGAAGCAATAACAAAAGTTTGCAAAAATAATGAAATCGAAACAACAATATCAACAAACTTAGTTCAAAAATACAAAACATCTACATAGACCAACAAATCCTAATTAGAATTATAACAAATAATTTACTTGAAATAGGTTTACTAAAAAAGAAATTACTATCAAACATCTATCACTGAATTACAAAAAAGATACACAAGTATATATGGAAACTGAGTAGAAAATATATTCAATATTAGATTTCATCTGCACCAATTATTACTACTACTAACCCAGATTATACATTATTAATGTCAATAGATAGGCAATATACCTTATGGTTTAATAGATATACATACTTAAACCAAACATCTCCTACTATCTATCCATAGACTAGAGGTCTTTTAACTATTCTAGCTAAGAATAGGTTGAGGGTAAAGTAGTCCTAACCTCTACTCTCTTAGTTTAATATATCAATTTGTACTAGTTGTACTTAATTATATATTACTGAAATAAAGGACTAGAGAAAAGACCTCTCTTAAAAAAAAAAAAAAAAAAAATCAAATATAATTGAGAGGATCTTCAAATAGTAAATTTCTCAAATTATATGGACTCAATTAATGATTTTTCTATTTATCTATTAAATTTATAGGAATAAATAATATTGTCAAAATCAATTATGTTATCATTAAATGAAGTTATAACTTCTCTTAGCACTACTCATATATAAAATAGTTTTTGTGATAAAGTTACTGAAAAATACAGTAAGTGAGTATATATTATAGAATTATTTGTATAAAGCAAAAAAATGGTTATTTTTTGTTTTATTTGTAGTACAGTATAAAAATTCAAATTTTTGTATAAAAAAATTTTGCAGAGAATTTGTACTCTCAATACCTTAATGCTAATATAAATGCATTACATATTTGACCTGTATATAAGATAAAAATAAGTGATTTCATGATGTTTTAATAAGTTTTCAATGACTTTCTGCAAGCAATCCTGATTATAAAAAACAATTTATTAGATGCATTAAAGATCAAATAACTAATATTCAATTATACTTAAGGTTGGCAAAGTCTTGATATTTTCAGATAGGGTTTTCAGATAGGGCTGCTTCAAAAATATAATCACCTTGTATTAATAATGTCTGAAATTAATAATGTTATTTGTTTTTACTTGTTATTCAAAAAAATAAAATTTAATTAATATTAAACATTTGAAATTATGATTTATTTTATAAGCTTAAAACTTTTAGAACATCTGAAAACTAACTTTAATTATACCTACTATATTTAAAATAGTTTTTTCAATAATTTTTGCAAGCAATCCTTTTACCTGCTGATTACAAAAAAAAAACAATTTATTAGAAGCAATTAAAGATCGAATAACCAACATATTGAGAAATATTTAATTATACTTAGTTGTCTAATTCATCATTTAAAATAGTATCAACAAGGTTTTTGAGATTAAAATCCATATTGATACTGTTTTTAATATTATTACTTAGATCATTAGTAGAAATTTTGTATAGTATAACATTATTATCTTAAAAGATTGGGTCTCTTAAATTTATGATATCTTCCAAAATTAAGTTAGTAGCAGTTGGAATATTTTAATTATTATCAAATAAATTAGTACTTTTATCTATTTTCTCTTCAACTTTAATATAACTATTTATTGATGCAAGATTTATCATATCATGCAATTTGGATTCAGAAAATTCAACTTCAAAATGAGAAAGTTCTTTCTATATATTAGTCATATAAAATAACCTTATCTTTGCTATTTCTTCAAGTTTTTTGCTATCAAGATGTAGACACTTTTCTCCAATAAACCATTTAAGAACTGAGAAACTTTGCTTGCAGCCAACTTGGAATAGTAAGACACTGAAAAGTATGCATGCAAGCTTTAAAAGATAACATCACCAGTTTTTCAAAGACTTCCACCATAACATTGGAGTATTAAGACCCTAGATATATGGTAAATCATATAGTTTTTTTTTTGCATTATAATAATAAAATTGAGAGATTAATTCTTTACACTCTTGTTCAGAATGCTTTGAATTCTTCTATAAAGTAGAGGCAGTTATGGCCATATTACGAAATGCTTCATTCTTAAGTCCTGTTCCTAAAAAAAAAATATAGTGCATATATTAAAAAAAATGCTTATATTTTCATTGTTTTAGTATTCAATGCTAAAAAGTACTATGATATAAAGGATGAAGGTAATAATACAGTAAATAATATAGATTCTGAAATTCTTTCTAGCATTTGTTAAATACTTGGATTACAGCAGATTTAAATGGAATTGATTCAGGTATTTGATAGATTGCAATTACCAACTTAATCATAAAAATGTAACAATCAGCCAATGATGCAAAACAACTTTCTAAAACATCTATATAAGTCTTTATTGGCTTTCAAATAGAATGAATTTGTCTACATTTGGTAAAAAAGTCATTATTATATAATAAGCTAAAAATTTCTGCATTTACAATTATTCTTGAATGTTCAAGTAATATCTAAAAAAAGACATATACATTATTAACATATTTAGTATTAATAATGATAAGCAACTTTACCATATACTGTATAAAATATTATATATATATATTTTTTAAAAAAAATATGTACTCAGTCAAATACTGGTCATGCAACTAATATAGAATTTACCATATTGTATAATAACTCTTAGCAGGTTAGGCACCATGATACTAGCCCTTCAGAAGTAATTTTCATATTGGCTAATTCTTGCTATAGTAATGCTATTTTTTGAGGAGACTTATTAAAGAATCTTGTCAATTTTCTATAATGGCTAATAAATTCTTTTATTTCGACAAGCTTTGACAGATCTACAGCTATTAAATTGATGGTGTGAGCAATGCAACAGAGATTCAAGATATGTAGATATTTTTATTGTATTTTTTCTCTTGCAGCTCTGCAATTTGATGCCAAATTCATGACAACTGCTGAGAATTTTTCTGGTCCAATTTGTTCGATGATATCTGAAATTTCCAAAGCTAAAAAGTTACTAGTATGCGATTCTAAAAAATAATTTTTTAACGCAATCAAATATTCTTTTCGCTTCATTGTTGTAACAATATAATTATATATAGATTTTCTATATTTTGAAGTCCATTTGTCAAGGACTATATAAATAAAAATTCATAATTTACTTTATGAATAATGTTTTTATATTTTTAGATAAGAAATTGAATTCATATTATATGAGCACTGCATAGCTAAAACTTGGAATTGTTGATTTTCTAAAATTTTATTTTCAATTTGAAAATAAAATTTTAAAAAATCAGCAATTTCAGATTTTAATTACATAGTGATTACATAAAAAATATATTTACTTAAAGTTAGATTCTCTGCAATTTCTAACTCATCATTAATAGTATTTTGTACACATGCAAATTCTTTATCTAATAATCATCCAGATAGTGTTGTTCATAATAGTAATATATAAGCAGGATTGTGAGCTTTGAATAGACTTTTAATAAATAGATTTTCTACTACTTCAAATGAGATGTTAGCCATTGTCCAGGCTTTTAAAAGAAGTTCATCATAATGGTTATTAATTTCAACAGGCAAATTGGGATTTGATCATGAATTTCTTGTGTAAATATTATTTTATTCTGCAAGTTTGTTACACTAATATTTTTAAATATCATTAGGCACTTTTTGGCAGTGAATTGCAAGGTGGGCTTTTAAGATACTTGGTTTACCTTATGGCCATTGTAAATTACAATAAGGACATATAGCTCTATAGTGGCCTAGATTTACTTGGATGCCCTTAATCATATAATCTTATACTTCATTAAAGCTAGAACCATCTTTTTTAATTTTTTTTAGTTGTGAACCAGAACTTGTTGATGTGAAAGCTTTATTGTTATCTTCACATAAAGGCATTTTACTATAAGAAACTGTTTAGACATTTTTTTTTTTAATTATTCGATTTATGACTTCTATTTAATTTTAAAAAAGGTTGATGATTTATAATTTTATCAGCAAAAGCAGCCCAATATATACTGATATCATTGAATTACATTTTATTATAAATATGTATAATATTATACATCTTTATATTATTTAATAATGTAACCCTTTTGTCCTAGCTAGTGATAGAATTTCTTGAATTATTAATAATTAATAATAATTATTAACAATTAGTCTGAATAATTAACTTAATAATTATGGCACAGCTATTTAGTACTAACACTGCGCAGACATATGAAAAATATGTTCTATATATGAGTGCTGCCAAGGGAAAAAGGCTGTTCGGACTTTCAATATATTTTGTGTATAGTCAACTGTCTATGGAAAATTTATCATCATAGTAAATTTTTCATAGATGGATAACTGTATACAAAATATATTAAAAGTCCTAACAGCCTTTTTCCCTTGGCAGCACTCATATTTTTAACTAGTGCTCAGGTATATCCTTATATCATGTATTAAATGGTTTTATTAAAATAAGATGATAAACATTATTAGAATTTACAAATCTCAAGAAATAAAATTTTGACAAAGCCAAAATTCTGACAAGTTCATCTGTGTTAAGTTAGCATTAGCTGAATTTTTTGCCAAGAATTTGTTGCCAAGATTTTTTGGTCAGGATGGTTTGTTGGGATTTTGACCAAAATATTTATATGCATATGCAGCTATTAAAATGCTTGCATAACAATTTTTAACAATTACTGAAATTATTAATGTTAACTATACTTTGTATCATATTTCATAGAAAAATTCCTACTTATAATAAAGTAAGATACTTTCCTGAAATTATGCCTATACATACAGAATTACTAATTATTATTTTTGACAATGTATTTGATTGTTAGGTTTTCTCAATAAGAATTTTAAAAGGTGGCAAACTTGTGAGATTGGCAAAGCTATTGATGATAAAATTTTGTTTAAATATTTATCAAAATTATTTCATAATTTATTATTATATTCATTTCTCTAGTGAACTTCTGAAATTTTTATTAGTTATAAAGCAAGTTTATTGTATAATGAAATCTCTTATAACAATAAAAAAGAAATCTTAATTAAAACCGGAAATTCAAGACTCGTATTGATCCAGTTTGAAAATATAATTTAAAATATACTAATTACTTTTTATTTGTTTTCTTATTTGTAATAAATTAAGGTTCTCAATCATCTTATACTATAAATTGAAAACAAATGTTTAATTAACTATTAATCAAATAAATTGGCAAATTGATCAGTTTATTTAATTACAAAAAACTTACCTATGATTCATTGAATGAGATACTTAAGAACCCCTTAGTGTTAGTCTGTAGTCATAATAATAATTTATTAATTGGAACAAATTAAAAAAATTTCTACTTACCCAAAAACATTTTAGGCTTCATTCTGTAAATCATCTAATCCTTCAAATTATATTACTATTTCAGATTGAAAACTTAAAAATAGCAATATAATTTCTGAAGAGTTAAGAAATTTACAAGACAAAATCAGAAGATTTCAGGTTAATGAACAAATTAAAATTTTGTTCTAAAATTTATAAAATAACATAAAGCTTTTTTATCTGATTTAGTTGTCAAATACAACAAACATTTATTTATTAATCAAAGTATTTGAAATAATCTATGTAACTATTACATATTGACTAATTAATAATTGTTTAACAACTCAGTAGTCCCATTACTACATATAAAGAATATTAAAAAAAAAGAAAAATACAGTAATTTTAGCTAAAGTATAAAATAATATTTTAGGGCAATTATTTCAAAGGCTCATATTAGTTTGCATCTAATTATATTTAGCAATTAGCTATTTATCTAAGGAATTCTAATATGTAATAATGAACAAGATGAGAATTAATATATTCTGAAACAATTTTATCTTAACAGGTTTATAATAACTGATAATATTATTTTATTGTCCAAAAATCTGAATTCAGTAAACAACTTCGGCAATTTGTTGAAGAGTGAACCTATAGCATTTTGACAAAAAAAAATTATTACTGACCAAAAAAAAAATTTATCAAATTAGTTGTACTATTATTAAAGAAATCTGAGGTGGAGACAAAGAAATTCCTAAAGGATTAGGCACTCAAGCTATTAAATTATTATTTAAATTAGTGCCAGAATTTAGTGAAGCTCTTTTCAGTGATTTATGTCTCAAAATTTTCTAATTGTTGCTAAAATTCTTACTGCCTTTGTAAAGAATATAATTCAGCTTGAGTTTGGACTAATTCTTGTTCAATTTGCTTAGTTCCTTTGACCACCTGCTCAGCTTACCATTAGTTGAGTCTAGAGATAGGTTTCATGCATGCGTGTGATTAAATATTCATGTACATTTATGCACATAATTTCGAATCATGTGCATTTTATCCCATTAGCATTTTATATATATAAATTTGTGTTATAAAGAGGAAAATCTGATATTAGGTTTTTTAATTATATTTTGTACAGAATAGTTTCTAAACAATTAAATAGTTGTCTTGTACCAAAAATAATTAAAAACCTGATATTAGGTTTTTCTCTTGCAATATTCATATAAATTAAGTATAAATCAATAGTAAAATCTTCTAAGGAACTTTTTTTATTAGAACCCAAAAAGTAGTTGCATATGTGAAATTTGGAGTTATAAGTGATTTTTGGTAAAATAAATGCTTGCTTTGAATTTCCTAATCATACCTGATCTTAGAATCTAATTCGGATGTGGTACAATGCATGTGTTAAATTATAACTCTAAAATTATATGAAAGCAAAATCTGATTAAGAGTTTGTATATAAGTAAATTTTGATTAAAAATTAATATATATTATCTTTATTAAAATATATTAAGATATATATTATTGTTATAAATTTTAAAATTAAGTATAGATGGCTATTGTGATTATTATGTCACATCTAAAGTAACGATTTATTTAAAGTAGCTACTTTATATATCTAAAGTAACATCCTGGCTAAAATTATAACTTAATGCATGCATAAGGATCTAATTTCAGTGCTTAATTTTAGCCAGGTGCTACTTTAGATAAATCGTCACTTTAGATGCATAATAATATATCAACTAATTATGATCAAATAATTTAACTTATGCTAATATGAGTGCTGCCAAGCAGGTTTTCTCTTGTTAACACTCATAACTATCATAAGTTTAAAATAGTGCAAAAATTCACAGCTATATACAGAAAAAAATTTAATGTTATATCATGCGCATTTTTTCCATCTCTAATTCAGCCACTTTTTCAACTTCAGTTTAACAGTTTTTGGGTTGACAAGCTTCGTAACTTTTTATAGAGCCATAACTTTTTGTATTAACTTTTTATTTTGCTGTAATCAGTTATATTGCCGTAACTAAAGTTACCTGTTACGGCAAATGTCAGTTGCTACGACCTACGTCATTATGACACTTTTGACGTGAAAACACGTCAATTGGACGTAATCATACGTCTTCAAATGTCTGCATCTATAGTCGAGATACATCATATTGTTGGGTCAGGAAGATTGCGACTCTGTCGCTCCACAATTCAATATCTTGCGTAACGTACGATAAGTAACCTTTTCGAAAGAGGGTGTTAGATTTGGCTAGTGGGCGATTAAGGCTTTCGGTTACTTTGGGTCAACGAATGCAAGTAGGGTAAGTCACGTGAACAAGAACTCGATCGAACAACGATGGTTATTGGGTTTTACAGGATTTATGCCGGGTAAAGTGTTAGGGTTTTTATTATGGACGATACAATGTATTGGGACTTGTTTATTATTTAATAAAGCAAACGAAGCGTACTGCTCCTAAGGGCCATTTCGGTCTTTATTTATAATATAAAATTCGTCGCTTACAAATGCGACTTATCTATTAAAACTAATTAAACTATTTACATGTATTTATTTAATATCCGTTATTTCCTCCTTTTATTCCTTATCTACCCCTTCGGATCCGAAATACCGTTTCCGATCTTAAATGTAACTTATTACACTTTATTACATTTATTGCACTTATTGCACTTATTGCATTTCGGTATCACAATTTCCGGTATCACAATATTGTTGATCGATGTATACCTAATTCAACTTGAATTTTAATGAAAATTATAATCCCAGTCTTTTCTCGGATTTTTTGATGTCACCAATAATTATAGTATCCCTTCATTCATCCTTATGCATCAATTTACCCTCACTGAATTTTTTCAGTCTGGTAAGCCCGTGTCTTGTGAAGTGAAATATCCAAAAATCGAGGAATCCTGATTTTCCTTTGCGGCACCCATATATATATTAAATAAATTAATTAACTATATACATTTTATTAACTTGTAGATTGATATTGATTATCCTTTTTAAACTTCCATGCAGTCCATCCGGATTTGATTCTATTTTTTCAAGTTTCCTAAATAGCACAGCAGCCAAATTATTTGGTAGTTGTAAGAGTTTAATACTTACGACAGGCAAATATACTATAAATATGGCCTATAATTTCATTGATTTTGTAAATATTCAGGTAAATTTTAACTTTTTTTTTACGTAAAAGTGATATAAATGTTTATTTATCTGTTTATTAAATTTTAGGCGTTTCATCTTAAATATAAATAACATGTCTGCAAGTGCTAGAATGGATCTTGAAATGTTTTTGTAAATAATTCAAAACTTGTGGCATTTTCGGATATGTCTCTTCGAATAGTATTGAATCTGATATTGAGAATCAACACATTCGAATAGTAAATGACCCAAATATTAATATCCATTTTGCTAATGAACAAATTTCAGATCTATGTAAAAATTCATCATATGCATACTTGTCATGGGAAAGTTCACGTAGTTTATTATCACCATCTTCTTGTCTTACAAATTTAACTTCATCATCGTCAGCATGGACCTATGGCTTTGTTAGCAATGCGAAACAACCATACCTTTACCAACAGCAAAACTCCTCTAATTCGTCTTCAGAATTCTATGTTGGTTTCTATGAAAATTATCAATCGTTAAATGCAAAACTCGACTATATAAATAATAATAATTTACTAGGAATTGCGATTGTAGACATCACCAAAGATTCGAAAGACATACAATTGACGAACTTTATTTTGAGAATTCCACTAAGTCCATTTGGAAAAAATGGAATTACAAGTACCTCTCCACCTTCACCTGCATCCACATCATCTACACCTCAGCCATCTCCGCCCAATATAGGTGCAATAGTGGGTGATGTATTAGGCTCCATTATTTTTGTTAGCGTATTGGTAGCTGTTGGCATCATATTATATCGAAGAAGACACAGATCAGGAAAAGTTGTCACGACTGTCATAGCAATCTTTAATTATGTGAGAAAAGAGGCAAATGATTCAAGTTTTAAAGCAGGTGATGTTATTGAAGTACTTGAGAGAAGAGATGTGCCTAATGATTGTGGGTAGATACGTGACGCTGTAGGTGAATTTCCTGGTGAGTGGATTTATCTGTTTAACCTTTCCTATTAAAGAAGTGTTTGTCTTTCGGGGTATAAAATTGAATAATAAACAGCCTTTTATATCGTTTCATATTCATTAACGAAATTAAATTTATTTTATTTAACTACGTAAGGGAAGTCAAGACAATTTCTGACGTCAAAAATTTTTTTTTGAAATAAAAACATTAAGAATTGGGCTTGGTGCTGAAAAAAAGGACGAAATTGATAAAAAAAAAAATATGGCTGCAGAAAATTGATTTTTATATTGTGTAAATTCCATAATAAGTTATAAGAAAATAAACTTTAAAAAATTATATTGCAAAATTTTATTAAAATAACAGCATTTGTTCCTTAAGTGAAAATCTCTTCTAGACTAATTTTGAATTAGTTAAGCTCAACCCAAATTTTATTTTTTTTTAAAAAAAAAAAATTTGTCAATTTCATTTTGTTTTAAAAAAAAAATTTGTCAATTTCATTCCCTTTCTTAGCACCTAACCCAAATATATGTATTATAAATTATTATAAAACATATATAGTGTTCATTGCAATGTCAGACATTTAGATGAGTTAAAATCCACTTAACGGATATATGTAATAAAAATATCCTGATCCGTTGGGTATTAGCGGAAACGAAGTTTCCGCTTGTACACATACGGTCAGGGTATTT
>CAJVQA010005609.1:0-15924 GCA_910591915.1 Cetraspora pellucida | reverse complement strand
ATATAATAATAATATAATAATAATATAATAATTATATTATAAATATATTTAGCAAAATTTGAAGTTTCTGCAAAGTATATTTTAGCTTTATAACACTATTATTTATATAATTTTTAGAGATATGTTCTAATTTGATAATATTATCATCAATATAAACTTTAGCAAAGTTTTAATATAGTGTTCTAACTTAGCAGTACAAGTATCTATATAAGCATTAATAAATATATTTTTAGAATTTATAGTATTTATAATAGTAAAGTAAAAAATAAAAATTTTTTTATTTTTATTATTTATAATAACATTCTAACTTTTAATAATTACATTATTGTTTTAATTAACTACATCATTGTTTTTATTAATTACATCATTTTTTTAATTAATTATATTATTGTTTCTATATATAATACAACTCTGATCTTTAATTAATAAATATCTTTTCTGCAAGATATTTAGAATACCAAAATTATTTATACATATTAAATCAAAGATGTTAATATGTTAAATTACCAAAACTAGTTTGTTTATACTGTAAGTTTGATTATTTTATAATATTTAAAAAAATTTATAAGTATTATTATGGTAAGTTGTAAATGTTCACTTAACATTAAATGTTTTTATATACAAAAATACTGCAATTTTATTGGCTAAGCTAAATTTGATATACATGAAGTTACAAAAAATAATGTACAAAAAAATTGCTATAAATTTTGACTAATATAACAATAAAATTCAACAATTAAAATATAATATATTATTATCATGCATTGTAGATTATTACTGTTAATATTTAAAGTTAGTTATATAATAACTATTGCTCTGATCTAGTTTACTTGAATGACCCAAAACCAATTTAGTTATAATAAATTTACTATATAGGTTATGATCTATTTAATAAATTTATTATGATTAAGTTGATTTTAGATTATTTGAATTAACTTAATTAGAGCACTAGTAATAACTTTAATTGTTAAATATAGTGAAGCCAAAACTTAGTTTTAAAAGTTTAGCAAATCTGATTTTTGTAATTAAAAATTTATATAAAAAATATATTTTTTGCTAATAAAAAAACAATTTTATAATATTTAAATCTTTAAACTTTAGAATTAATTTTAAATAAACTAACTTTTAAGTTATAATAAATGCTAAACTTTGCATATATATGCACTACTCTCATAAATAATTATAACATTAAGAATTATATTAGAAACAGAATGATGAAATCATGAAATATATGACTTACTAGAGAAAGAAAAGATGTATATAATTATGCTTATTATGACTTGTATATTTTTTGTCTACTATTAAAATTATAATTTATTTTTGTTAAAGCTATAAATTTGCACTGCTAAATGCCAAAGTTGAAGTTACTGCTAAGTTATAAACTTACAAACCAAAATCTCAAATTTATCTACTATTAAAATTTTTAACTTATTATTACTTAAATTATAAATATTTTATTAACTTATAGTTTAAATTACAAATTTAACTATTAATATTAATTGCACTAACCAATCTACTATTGGAACAGTAGACTCTACTTAATGTTCAAATTACTAACTTACTTTTAGTATCATCAATATCTATTGTTAAAGTTGTTATACAATCTATATATATTTCATATATTAAAATAAAATTATTATAAATTTTAAATCTATATAGATTAAAGTAAAATTTCAAATTTAAACAAAGTTATTATAAAATTTAAAAGCAATTTAAGCTAATTCTAAATTTAATATTATAGTTATAAATATGCAATTAATAAATATATAAAATCAATTAACAATAATTAAATAAATTTATTTATTTGTTATTTTACTATAATTAGATTGCCAAATAACTTTAGTTATTGGATGCTTTACATCAAATAACTATATAGTATTATAATAAATAATGTAATTTTTATAAGATATTTAAGTACTTATTTTTAATTATTTTTTTTCATTTTATTTATTCATTTTTTATAACAATTATACAATAACTAAACCTCAAGATTATTTATTTTTATCTTATACTGTATTTAAAAATTTGTTTGCCAAATATCTTGACAATAAATCAGTAAATAAAAGATATAAGACTTTTATTACATATGAAGATCTTGACTTGTTTATTAGAGTTTTATAAAATCTAACAGATACAACAATTAGAAACTTAAAAAATTAGTATTGGATCAAAAAACATTTAATTTATATAATTTTAAAACATTTTTTTTTTTTTTTTTTTTTTGAACTTTGGCAACAATACCAGTTGGTTTATTAGTTTTAATTTGATATAGTACAAACTTACAGTTACATTTTTAGGATCAATTATTACTAGTACTATATACTCTCTAATTTTACACCACTAACTTCATCTGGTTACCCATATAACACCTAAGTGCATGTCTGTCACATGTCTGTATGCAGTTATCTTAACAACTACTTGTGGTCAGAGCATATCATTAAACTACTACACAGACAAGGATACCTATCGAACTTAATACAGTATCCCAAATGCCAGGGATACTGTCTTCTATAAATCATATCCATATGTCCAACTCATATGTTTTACCTGGTCTTATTTTTTCTGCCTCTTAATCTAACTATATCTAGTATTACTTTGTTCCTCACATTTCTCATCTTTTTGTTATTGTATTACTCCCAAATTGGTCCTACTCAGATATGTTTGATCCTTATGATCTTCACATCTTTGGTATGCCTGTTATTAATTCCCCTAAGGTGTTTTGACAATGGTCCAGGATCTGCAAAAAACCTGTATCTCAAGCCAAATCTGCTGCTGCTATTGGCTTTTTGACTAATCTGTAACTTAAGCCAGGTCTGCTGCTATCATTCCTGCAGATGCCTCAGATCTTAACATTATACAATAACTCGATACTGCATTTAACCTTCAACATAGTGCTCCCTTCTATGATAAGGACTGAAACTTGTTGTGCTTACAAATAGAACAATTCTGGTTATATCTAGAGAGTTCCTCTGACCCTTATGATACTATACTATTATATATAGCAAGCTTCCAACTTATTCAATAATACCTGCAAGACAATTCAGTTTATGCCCTAGGGAGTTACACTGACTCCAGTGATGCCATACTATCTTGCAGATCTTATCTCTCATTAGTTGGTTGATCCCAGTCTTGTTCATCATAAACTTCTATATAGGTATAACCAGGAACCTGATTTGGTACTTTTTACATTGCACAAGAAAGTTATATACCAATCTCCAAGATTTTTTCCTTCTATAATTAGATTATTCAGCTGTGTCAGAGGTGCTTCCAATTTTTGGTTAGACCAATCCTTTATCACAGTCCGTCCCTGTGTTCACTGTTTCTCTCATCATTCAGTCTTGATTACTTTTAGAATACTCTCCCAATCAAATCCTTTTCTTGAATTCTAATTAAGACTTATTTGCACAATCTGTTGATTATCCTTCCAAGCAAGTACTCTACAAGTTGGATGCAGGGATGCTGGTACTGCCTATATTAGGAGGTATAAGGATGTTGGTGCTGCCCTAGCCTAAAAGACTTACATGCATAATCTTTTTATAACCATAACCTTCTGTAACAACTGCTTGTTATGCATAGTGCCTGCACTCTATGATTGGGTCTTCTTTCGGGAATTCCTATTTCCATCATTATACTGCACTTGAACTTAACTACAGGGTTTCACATTCAATTACAGGCTCCTTATTAGATTACAGAAGCTAAAATCTTTTGATTTTGCCTTCAGCCAAACTTGAACTGTTGCCCTTAACTGTGAAGAGTATAAGAGCTTAACTACTAAGCTATAAGACCCATACCCATTTTAAAACATTAATCAATTCAATTATACAATTTATTAAACTTAATTTAAACTTATTAGTATACCATGTTGTCAAAATATATGAAATGTTATATAGTGTGCATAAATGAATTTTAAAGTATGTTAGTTTATCAAAACTTTAGAAAATAGTATATATTAGTAAATATATAATAGATTATAAAAAAAAATAAAAGGAGTGTTGTGACCTAGTAAAGTAGTCAGATTGTTAACCTCTTAAGTAGTAGGTTAAGTATTCAAATCCTATTGACAGCAAAAAATTTAGATAATCACCTATATAATATTTGTATTACAGCAACTATTACTAATAATTAAGTTAAGATATCTGTAATAACAGTTACATCAGCATAACTGGCAGGTCATGAAACATTTATGCAATGTTAGAGTTATACAAAAGAATGCAAACTGACAAATCTTATAGTGCAAATACTAGATAAGTTCTTGTAGCTATGTAAATCTATTAAAATTAGATAACAAGAAGTCTATTTAAAAAGATCTGTATAAAAAGGTAGCTGGATTTTTGACAGCCCTACTGTAAAGGCTAGTTTAGAAAAACAGATACTAAGATTATAGTACTTGGTCATAGTAACTGAATAGGCAAGAACCTCTAGGTTGGAAGTCTTGGAGGTATTACCAACTAGGCCACTAGAACAAACTTAAGAAAAAGAATATTGGGCTAATCTGATATACTAATGAACTGGTTGTAGTTCTTTATGGGCTATTTGAATTAGGAGTTTAGTAAAAAGACAGATGAAATGGCAAGAGTATACTAAAATACTAGGGTTATGCTATAAAGTAAATGCTGGAATCTATGTAAATACTGCAATGACATAGCAGTTAAATAATATAACTTTGATCACAAGTGTTGGTACTGCTATAGTGATACTGAACAGCTATAAAAATAAATAAAAAAAGCTCTAGAAGGTTTACTTTAAAAATAAAATAGTCCTAAGATTGAAATGATGATTTAAGTATCAGTATAACCTAGTGAGGTTAACAGGTTTGCAGATTTAGAAGGTTTAAAGTAGAATACTCAAGCAGAGATGTTAGGTATAGCAATTGGTGAAGAATCTTTAAACAGACTCTTTAAATAGATAATATAGAAAAGTTACATATATAGTCAATTGTACATTCTTTCTGTAATAGTTCACTAAACTATATTTACTATTATTAAATAAAAGTCAAAAGACCAAAGAGGTTATTTTTTAAAAAAAAATAATAAAAATAATAAAAATAAAAATAAATACAATATTAATTTAAATTTTTAATAAGTTTCAGAATAGTGTTATATTTTACAATTCTTTATAAAGTAATTTATAAAAAAATATATAATATGTGCTACATAGAGAAACTTTTCAAATTTAATAACAGTAAAGTCAATTATATTTAATATTTTCTTAATAAGATTCAAGTAGACCTAATATTTATAATCAGTATATCTAATAGTAATTACTATTATATTTGTTATATACATGATAATTATATCTATATTCTTGGGTTTGCATATTGACTAGCAAATAACCAATTAAAGAAATAATCTTTTTTTTGATATCTTATTTGATTGGTGTTTCAATTATTTTTAAACTAATAATAGTTAGAGGTTTATAGTAAAAGTAATCTGTAAATTACTAACTATATGTTCATATTATTAACAAGTATTCAAGACATTTACAAAGCTAAGGATTTATATATATATAAATGATATACTTCAGTAAAAGATGTCTAAGTAAATGAAGAATATACAAAAAAGAAATTAGCTATATACATTACTTTTATGTTAATATAAGTATTCTAAATTTAATAGTTTAATTTAATTTTTTAACAATTTTTTTTTATTAGACACTATAAACATACAAACATTATAATTAAATAAAAATAGTCTATATATATTAATATTTGGACAAAATTCTTTGTGCTATTTTATGTTGTTAAAAGAAATCAAATAAATTCAAAAAATGAATTATATAAAAATTAGTTTGTATTTTCTAAACTTTAAGATATTTTTGATTAACAAAAAATCATGAAATCACTCTTAAGAATTACAATTTTAAATATAGAAATAAAATTTTTATATAATAATATATAGTTATTTATTAATTTTTTTTTATACTCAAACAGAACTAATTTTAGAAACAACAATTACTGAAGCTTATAGATGAAGAATTAGTAAATAAAAGAATTAGTAATAAATAGTTATATAATAAAAAGATATATAACAAAAAGCCAAACAATAAAAAACTACAAAATAAAAGTTAAGCAATAAATAATTTGGTAATAAATAACTAAATAATGAATTGAAAAGTGATAAAAAGCAGAACAATAAAAACAATAAAAAACTAGATAATAAAAAGCTAAGTAATAAAAAATTAGATAATAAAAGACTAAGCAAGAAAAATATAAAAGACAAAAGAATAAACAATAAATGAATAAATAATAAAAAGTTAAATAATAAAAAAGTAAGCTATAAAAAAATGAATACAGATAATAAAATTATAAAATAAATATAAAAATAGATAATGATATGAATAAAAAGTAGAAAGAGTAATAAATAATAAAATAAAAAAATAGAAATTAAAAAATAAAAAATATATAAACAAAAGAGTAGTATATAAAATATTAAATAAAAGAATAAATAAAGCAATAGTATTAAGTATTAATTATTATAAAAAATATAATAATAATAAAATTTTATAAACCAGAAAAAGTTATATAAAAAGTGATTTTGAAATTTGATAAACTAAAAGACATAAACTATTTATTACTAATATTCATATAATAATTATTATTTTAATGAATTAAAATTTAATTTTATTTTAATAATAAAATTTATTTTGTTTTTAGTTTTCTTTAAATGAATATCTGATATCTGTTTTTTGAAATAAAACCAATAATAAAAAAACATCTAAACATGAACTTTATCAAAATATAGCTACAAAATTATTTAAAAAATATTATAATACTTTGAAGTTGCAACTAGATAGTTATAATAAAATATTTATTAAGAAATATAATATTAAAGATTTTGTGCACATCAAAGATTTTTGAAAGTGATAAAACTTATAACAACTGAAAAACATTTTTTTGCAAAATTTTTAAGGTTTTAAAAATAACATATATAGAATTAGATGTAAGTTAGATATTATCAAAGTTATATTTAATAACAATAAATTACTTTCTTTAAGTTTAAATAAATTTTCATAATTAGATAATATTTTTTTCAACTTTTCTAAGTATTTAAAAAGCATCTATTATGCAATCATTATTACAAATAGGTAATATAAAATGCAATTACAAAAATACTTGTAAAAAAATTATTGTAGATATAAAAAAATAATTTTACTTTGTAAAAATAAAGCTATATTATGCAATAAAATATAAATCAAACATTATCTTAAAGCTACTGTAATGATACTAGTAGCCAATAAATCATTAGTGTAATGTAGGGCATCACAACACTCGAAAGAGGCGTTGGATTTGGCAAGTGTAAGGTGGGTATTCTTTATTATGTCCTATCTATTCTATGTTCTGTTCTATTCTCTATTTACATTTTAAGTGCATTACTTATATACTTTTTTTCCTATTTGCTAAATACACTATTTATGCTCTATACACTATATATGCTATATCTACTTTATATGCTATATTTGCTATATCTTCTATATATGCTATATACACTATATCCTCTATATACGCTATATATGCTATATTTACTAATTACGCTAAATACCTTATATCTACTAATTATGCTATATATATGCTAAACCTATTAATTAATATGTACTATTATTTAATTATGCGATCAATCTTTAATAAATTATCGATGATCCTACTTTAGATCGTGACACTACTTATATATTAAACAACATATTTAATAAATTAATTTAAAATTTACTTTATTTTGCTTTAAGTTAAATTTAAATTTTTTAATTACTTAATTATAGAGCTTGGGCTCTATAGCTTAATAGTAAAGCTACTAATTGGCACAAACTATATCAATGATTCAAGTTAGACTAAAGACAAAATCTTGGAATTTTAATTCTGTAACCTAATATAGAAACTAAAATTAGATGTAAAACCTTGTAAAAAGTCTTAAGATGAAGTACAATAACAGATTAAAAATTCTTAAAAAGAGATTAACTTTGTAAAGTAAAGGTACTATATATAATAGCAATATTACAAAAGATTCTGTATAACAGTATTATGCAAGTAAGCCCTTAGAAGATGAGGCAGCATCAACATCTCTGTATCTAACTTTTAGAATATTTGATTAAAAGAGTAATACTGAGTAATTATAACTAGAGTGATAAGCAATGCAGTATATATAAAAAAAATTTGTAGCAAAGGATTGGTTCAATCAGAATTGAAATATCTTTAACAAATATCTTTAAAGTACTTGACAAATATTCTCCAAGACAGTCATACATTATAACTTAATAATGGGCACCATACTTATATATAATAAGTCAAGATTTTAAACCTTTTTGCAATATTAAACTTGTAATATATTAGTATAAGATAGGCAGTACACCTATAAGAAAGCCTGCAAAAAACATATATAATTAAACTGTAGACCAAATTAACTATAAAAATACAACTGAAAATGGTTATTTTGTAAACTGCAAATTAATAACTCAGATCTTGATAACTTCAATTATGTTCAATTGGATACTAGAAAATATATATAGTTATATATACTAAACTAGTAATAAGAAGAGCAAGAAACTACTGAAGATAACTAATTTAGAAAAATGAAAAGTTATTGCAGATAGTACACAGCTAGACTGCTGTTAGTTTAAAAGTAAAAGACAAAATCTACAGCCTTTCTAGTAGTTTAGTAATAATAATTGAAATACATAATAAAGTCTATAAAAGAGAACATATAGAAAAGTATAGGTATAATGTTATATTGGATGTCTAGAACTAAAAGTAATTTAGTAATACAAATGTAATGTAACTATATATAATTGTAATGCAAAAAACTAAATAAATTATAAGTTACAATTTGATATTATAAAAAAAAATTATTTAATCATAATTTAGAATTTTAATACAACTTATATGCATTTAGAATTTATTTAGATTTAAAATCTAAAATATTTTTATTTCAATGTATGATATATACTGTTAACTTTGAATTTAACAAACTCAAAACTTGAAATTTTATAATAGTCCAGCTATGAATTGTTAATAAAATATAATAATTTTTTATAACTTTTTTTATAATCAATTTATTATAAAAATATTCAAATAGTTAAAATTTATTTATTAATATTTTAGCATTTTATATATTTTACAATATATACAATGTTACAAGAATTCATTTTTAGTATTTTAAAAAATTTGTTTAATTGATTGTTTTTTATCATTTTTTAAAAATTATTAAATAATATAAAACAATTCATGCTTCTATTTCTTAAACTATATAGATTTTTATTTTATTAAATTATTATAAATGCAATGCAATATTTTATTTTTTAAAAATGACTTTAATCCCTTTAACTAGATAAGTTCTAGTTAGTGCATTATGTTGTTAATTTTTTTAAAACTTATAAACTTGCTTCAAAGCATTGATCTAATTTAATAATAATGTTTACTAATTATTATATTTTTCAAAATAATGTAAATTTTAATAGCTTTTATTATATAGATTGATGAAAGTATTTGTTAGAATAAAGGTAGATATATTTACTATGTCTAATAGATTTTTTAGGTTCTAATTTATATTATAGTTTTGTTTGTAAAATAATAAAGTAATAGTTTCAATATTTAAATATATATTTGTAATAACTTTTTATCTTTTTTATAAAAAGAAAAGCTTAGAAATATTATTCAGATAAAATTTTTAATA
The DNA here is from genome assembly GCA_910591915.1 of Cetraspora pellucida. Classification (NCBI taxonomy): domain Eukaryota; kingdom Fungi; phylum Glomeromycota; class Glomeromycetes; order Diversisporales; family Gigasporaceae; genus Cetraspora; species Cetraspora pellucida. Next base: position 6,265 of record CAJVQA010005609.1, on the reverse strand, counting down.
TTTGTAAATTAATAAAGTAATAGTAATTAATACCTAATTTTTTTAACATTATAGTTCAATTATATTATAATTCTAATCTAATTATTTAAATAATTAATTTGGTACATATTTTCTGAATGCATCTGCTTTTAACACAACTAAAAACTGCAACTAAACATTATTACTATTTCTTTTTTCTTGATCCAACTATTTTCTTACACATAGTAGTCTTCTTATTTTGTAATTGTCTTATTTGACAGCTGGTCTGTTTTGAGCAGTTAGAAAGATATTAGCTGATATTGCTTCTCACTCATTTTACTGTTACAATAATATCTGATGTAATTTTACTTATTAATTTTTCTGAGTACACAATGTTTTTAGTTTAAATTACTAAATTTAAATTATTCTTAATATATTTTATGAACTTAAAGTTCTTTAATTAAATTTTTTCTAGCATCTTTAATTACAATTTTTTTAATCAATATTAACTAACTTATGTACTGTTGTATTTAGAAAACTGTGACTTGGCACTTCACACTTTAGAATCTTGTATAACTAATAATAAGTAACCTTTACAAAAGAAGGTGTTAGATTTGGCTGATGTGTGATTAAGGCTTTAAGTTACTTGAGGTTAATAAAGGTCAACAGAATAGGTCACATAATTAACAACTTGAACAATCAATAATTTATATGTGTTTATAGAGTTTATTATCAGATTGTTCATATCAAGTAATTAATCTTTCTACCTACTTATATATGATATTCTAGCAACTTATTTGCATTACATATTTATATAATTTAATCAACAATTTATTTCTAAACAATACTAATAATTTATCAGTTTAACCTTATTGCTTAATAAAATAATGATTAACAAAATAATTCATAAAATTAGTCTAAATGTACTATAAAGCAACTTGAAGTTAAAGTTTTATTTAACATTATTTTCCTTCTATTTATAAGCTTTTTTCTAAAATTAAACAATTAATAAAGTAGTTAAAAATTTTTTAATTAAAAAAATATTTAATATTTCAATATTGCATAATAAAGTAAAAAGCATTAATAATTATTATAAAAAATATTAAGTTCTTTTACACTTTACTATCAGAATACCATAAAATTAATTAATAATATAGATGTTCCAATATATGAATAATTAGTAGAACCAATCAGAAGTGTGAAAAGAAATTTAAACTCAAAAAAAGGATCAATACTCTGCTTTAAATATAAGTAAACTAGCTTATTATTATTAATTATAATAATATGCTCAGGTAGTAAAGCTGATTACAGTACTAATTGATTTATAAATTAAAAATCAGGTTAATAAATATAAAATACTAACTGAATTTTAGACCTATATTCAATTAGCATTTGGTTATTAATAAAAAACAATGATAACTTTCTTGTTACTTAATTTGAATTCTGCTAACAAAATTTCTGTAATATTACAAGTGTTACAAAAAATGATTTGTATTTTTGTAACTGTAATAATCAAATAGTATAACACTTCTTTCAGCGTGCTATTCAAAGTAGATGAAAGTTATACTTTTGAATGTTTCTGAAGAGGATGTTAGAGTTGAAATTCAGGTTAAGGATACAAATATGAGACATAATGTTATGTTTGATGTAAATAGAAATTTAATGCTATATACATGAGAAGAGCAGAATGTTTCACATATTAAGTTTATTATTTAAGATGAACATCCTGAATCATCTTCAAACCTAGTTTCTTTTACATTCAATGTTTTAAACAAAATGATGAATGCAGCATCCAAAGGGTTTTGTCTGATCCAAGACCAACAACAAATCGTAATGATCATTTATATAATGATCTTTTAGCACTTTTACATAGTATAATCTTGGTTAGGAATATGGGACACAAAATTTTGCTGGTAAATTATTCATTAATAAACTTACCTCTCTTCTTTATTATTTGTATGATAAACCGCCATTTTTTCTTCAATTACCATTATATCAACAAAAAGTAATATATATATTTTTATGACTGTTTTTTATTAATACTTACAAAGGCTATTTTCTATTAATAATTAGAAAGACTTTTCTATTAGTGCATAGCGCAATTTGCAATTAAACATTTTTTTTTGCATATCACAGCGCAATCTTTTGTGTGGCTACAAATTGAACCGCTGCTATTCGTTGTTTTTTTGTTGCATCGAATTCTTTGCAGAATTACACTGGTACAATTTTTTTAGAATATTGTACAACCACACTAAAAATAAAAGATTGCGGTATATTTTGTATTACCGTTTTTTTAGAGTAGTTTTTTTTTTTGGTAAATCGAAATGGCACAAAACATTAACGACGCTTTAAAAAAACTAAATTTTGATGAGTGTAAAAAATTTGCAGATACAAACAAAGCAAACGGAAGTTATTGGCTTGGTTACTGTTACGAATTTGGAATTGAGGTTGAAAAGAATGAAAACGAAGCATTCGTTAATTATCAAAAATCTGCCGACCTTAATAATCCCGACGCAATGTATCAAGTTGGTTATTGTTATAATTTAGGAATTGGAGTTGAAAAAAATAATCAAAAATCATTCAAAAATTATTTGAAATCAGCCGAGGTGGATAATTTAAATGGAATCTGGAAAACTGCTTGGTGTTACTTTTACGGAATTGGCGTGGAAAAAAATTATAGTAAATTTGAAGAATGGAGTAAAAAGTAAGCTAATTGTTTAAATCCTAATATTTTAAAATTGAAAATATTTTCATACAATTTTAATAATCCAATTTTATTTCTTAGGGAGTAAGTATAAAAAAATCTGTTAATTTCAATTAAGTTCATAAATATTAATTATTTGTTTGTATTAATTTAGTCCGTAAGTATAAAGAACATTTAGTAATCAGTGGAATTTTGAACAGCAAAGCAAGTTCACAAATCAAGAACATAAATACTTATTTTTCATTACTATTATGTAATGCCCTTCAAATCATTTCATTCGAATTAATTTAGTTAGTGAGTATAGATAACATTTATTAATCATTGGAATTACAAACATCAAAGAAAGTTCACAAATCAAGAACATAAATACTTATTTACCATTACTATTATGTAATAACTATTATTTAATACCTTTCAAATCATTTCATTCGAATTAATTTAGTCTGTGAGTATAAAGAAGATTTATTAATCATTTGAATTAAAAGCAGCAAAACAAGTTCACAAATCATGAGCATTATTTATCATTACTATTATGTAATACCCTTCAAATAATTTCATTCGCATTAATTATTAATTTAGTCTGTGAGTATAAAGAACATTTATTAATCATTGGAATTAAAAACAGCAAAGAAAATTCACAAATTAAGAACATAAATACTTATTTACCATTACTATTATGTAATACCCTTCAAATAATTCATCCGCATTAATCTTTCATTTAGTGAGTGAGTATAAAGAGCATTTATTAATCATTGGAATTTTGAACAGCAAAGCAAGTTCACAAATCAAGACCATAAATAATTATTTACCATTACTATTATGTAATACCCTTCAAATCATTTCATTCGCGTTAATTATTCATTCAGTGCGTGAGTATAAAGAACATTTATTAATAAATGGAATTTTGAACAGCAAAGCAAGTTCACAAATCAAGAATATAAAATACTTATTCACCATTACTATTATGTAATACCCTTCAAACTATTTCATTCGCATTAATTATTCATTCAGTGCGTGAGTATAAAGAACATTTATTAATCATTGGAATTAAAAACAGCAAAGCAAGCTCACAAATCAAGAAAATAAATACTTATTCATCATTACTATTATGTAATACCCTTCAAATCATTTCATTCGAATTAATTTAGCTAGTGAGTATAAAGAACATTTGGGCTGCCATCAATAGAAATCAGGTAGGTTGGCATTTTGAAAAATAAAAACCTTACCTTTCACAGTTCATATCTTAATGAATTTAGAATCTAGTTTAATTATTTAATATTCAAAAGAAAGCTCAAGATCTAAGCTTTCTTTGGCTATTGAATAATTAAACTGACATCAAAATTTATCGAAATATGAGTTGTAAAAGGTATGGTATTGAATTTTTTAAAATGTATCCGCCTGATTTCTATTGACGGCAGCCAATTTGGTAATTATTGGAATTAAGAACAGCAAGCAAGTTCACAAATCAAGAACATAAATACTTATTTACCATTACGTAATACCATTCAAATCTTTTCATTTGCATTAATCAGTAAGTGAGTATAAAGAACATTTATTAATCATTGGAATTTAAAACAGCAAAGCAAGTTCACAAATCAAGAACATAAATACTTATTTACCATTACTATTATGTAATACCCTTCAAATCATTTCATTCGTATGATTTAGTTAGTGAGTATAAAGAACATTTGTTAATCATTGGAATTTTGATCAGCAAAGCAAGTTCACAAACCAAGAACATAAATACTTATTTACCATTACTATTATGCAATAACTATTATGTAATACCTTTCAAATAATTTCATTCGCATAATCATTCATTCAGTGAGTGAGTATAAAGAACACTTATTAATAATTGGAATTAAAAACAGCAAAGCAAGTTCACAAATCAAGAAAGAACAAAAATACTTATTTAACATAAATATTATGTAATACTCTTCAAATCATTTCATTCGCATAATCTTTCATTCAGTGAGTGAGTATAAAGAACATTTATTAATTATTGGAATTTTGAACAGCAAAGCAAGTTCACAAATCAAGAACATAAATACTTATTTACCATTACTATTATGCAATACCCTTCAAATTATTTAATTTAGTTAGTGAGTATAAAAAACATTTATTAATCATTGGAATTTTGAACAGCAAAGCAAGTTCACAAATCAAGAACATAAATACTTATTTACCATTACTATTATGTAATACCCTTCAAATCATTTCATTCGCATTAATTTAGTTAGTGAGTATAAAGAACATTTATTAATCATTGGAATTAAAAACAGCAAAGCAAGTTCACAAATCAAGAACATAAATACTTATTTACCATTACTATTATGTAATACCCTTTAAAACATTTCATTCACATTAATTGTTCATTTAGTGTGTGAGTATGAATAACATTTATTAATCATTGGAATTAAAGAATCAAGAACATAAATACTTATTTACCATTACTATTATATAATAACTATTATATAATACCCTTCAAATCATTTCATTCGCATTAATCATTCATTTAGTTTGTGAGTATAAAGAACATTTATTAATCATTGGAATTAAAAGCAACCAAGCAAGTTCACAAATCAAGAATATAAATACTTGTTTACCATTACTATTATGTGATAACTATTATGTAATACCTTTCAAATCATTTCATTCATATTAATCATTCATTCAGTCCGTGAGTATAAAGAATATTTATTAATCATTTAAATTAAAAACCGTAAAACAAGTTCACAAATCAAGAGCATTATTTACCATTACCATTATATAATACCCTTCAAATCATTTCATTCGCATTAATTATTAATTTAGTCTGTGAGTATAAAGAAAATTTATTAATTATTGGGATTAACAGCAGAGCAAGTTCACAATAAAAAAATAAATACTTATTTACCATTACTATTATATTACCCTTTAAATCATTTCATTCGCATTAATCATTAATTTAGTGGGTGAGTATAAAGAAGATTTATTAATCATTGGAATTAAGCAAAGCAAGTTCACAAATCAAGAACATAAATACTTATTTACCATTACTATTATGTAATACCCTTCAAATCATTTCATCCGCGTTAATCATTCATTCAGTGGGTGAGTATAAAGAAAATTTATTAGTCATTGGAATTAAAAAGCAAAGCAAGTTCACAAATCAAGTGCATAAATACTTATTTACCATTACTATAATGTAATAAATACCCTTTAAATCATTTCATTCGCATTAAATTAGTCAGTGAGTATAAAGAACATTTATTAATTATTGGAATTAAAAACAGCAAAGCAAGTTCACAAATCAAAAAATAAATACTTATTTACCATTACTATTATGTATTACCCTTCAAATCATTACATTCGCATTAATTATTCATTCAGTGCGTGAGTATAAAGAAATTTTTATTAATCATTGGAATTTTGAACAGCAAAGCAAGTTCACAATTCAAGAACATAAATACTTATTTACCATTATTATTATGTAATACCTACCCTTCAAATCATTTATTCGCATTAATTTAGTCGGTAAGTAAATAATCATTTACATTCGAGATAAGGTTTAAAATAGCATGGCAGATGAAATAATAAAATCAATATATTATATATTGTGAT
>CAJVQA010005608.1:0-15926 GCA_910591915.1 Cetraspora pellucida | reverse complement strand
AAAGATACACAAGACAAACTAGCAAAGTTATTAAACACAAGATCAAGACAGCAGTTTGCAAACACAGTAGCAATAATAGCCTGAGACATATTTTATGAACAAGTATGGAAAATACGTTGTGAGAAAATCATCAAATGGAAGAAAAAAGTTGGAATAACAGGAAAAAGTAAAAGAAAAAAAGGTGAAAGTCAAAAGAAAGCAGAAGGAAAAAAGAAGACAGACCGAGAAAAAGCAGAAAAGAAGAAAGAAGAAATAAGAGAAAAAGGAAACAAGTTGAAAAAGAAGCAATGAAGACAATTTTGGGGCTTGTCATAAAGGGAGAAGACCCTTTCATTATGAACTTTAAGTAGTCAAACAAGTAGCTTACTTCTGTTTGAAGTAATGTGGCAGGTTGCACTTAGGTACCATTAAGGTGACCGGATGATGCTAGACTTAGATATTAGAAATATGTATATAGTTACAAATATAATTTCAAAAACTCAATAAAGTATTAGCATGACTGCTTATAAGTTAAAAAAAAAAAAAAAAATACACTCTACTCTTAAATAAGTAATGTCTATAATTAGATTATAAATATGACAACTAATATAGAATTATAACTAAACTACTTAGATTAAATATCAAAAATATGCTTATACTCTCTAATATAAAAATAACTTCTTTGAAACTTCAGCTATAAGTTATTATATTCTATAAATTTTACAAAATTTTTTTTTATTAAAATTACAAAACATATGAGTACATTTTGTACTAAAATAAATATCATCTGCCATTTTTTTAATCTTGAATAACTTTTAATCTAGTGATCTGTTTTTGATAAAACAATTACAAAATATTTGTACTTCTAATAAGCATAAAATTATTAAAATCCAGTTACAGAATTATAAGATCATTAAGTTTATACAATAATTTTATAATTTTGTAATTGGATTTTATAATTTTGTGCTTCTTAAAAGTGTAAACATTTTGGTAATTGTCTCATTAAAAACAGACCACTAGATCAAAAGTTATTTAAAATTAAAAAAGTGTCAGATTATATATATTTTAGTACAATTTCAAAAATGTATTCAGTATGTGATTTTTAGAATATCAGTTGATTTTATAATATATCTGATATTATAATATGATTGGTTGATCAAGTGTATGATATATGCTAAATTACATAATCTTAAAACAGATAATACAAAATTGTAGCTTAAACTAAAAATAACAAAATTATTTGTTAAAAATAAATATTTTTTTTGCTGTTTAGTATTTTATAAACTAAATTTTTGTTTAAGATACTATTACATATATGACAAATAATTATATTCTAAATATTATTTTTTTATTTAAAAAAAATAGCTCAGTAATATTAGTTCATTATAAATAAATTTTCTTATATCAAAAAAATTTCAAGCTGTTAGCTAAAAAAATTCTTTATAGATCTAATATTAACAACTATATTTTATAAGTAAAATTTTATTCTAAAAAGTTTTACTTAGAAGTTAGAAGTTAATTATCATAATAAATTGTTGTATTATTTATGTTTTTTATAATTTCTTATATTTTTCATATTTGTTTTGTTATACAGAATCTTGTGATTTTATTGAACCTAGATAGAATTGAAAGTTATCTTTAGCTTAGAATTTTCTTGTTTAAAAGAGACTGTTCCAAATTAAGAAATTGATCCCAATATGTTATACAACTAAGACAATTGTTTAACAATTTTTTTTATATGCTTTACAATACTATTTTTAAAAGCTTTGGATAACTTATTCTTTTTATAAAACATGATTAAGCATATTAAGTAAACTTGAAACTCTTGCTTTATATTTTAATAATATCAATTAAATCTATTTGAATCTATAAACATTTATATTACAATTTGTTTAACAAAAATATGTCTGAAATTAAGCAATACAGTCAAACCTCTCTATAATCATACTCTTGGTTTAAAAAATTTGGTGCTTATAGAGAGTTTGTGTTTATATAGAGATTAAATTTTATAAATTTTATATAGGTTGGTTTTAAAATTTTATATGATTATAAGCAAATGTGATTATAGAAAAGGTGACTATAGAGAGGTCTAACTGTATATAGAATGCAAAACTATTAACTTGTCTAGATTTTATCTATTAACAAAAAAAAAAAAAAAAAGCTAAAGCTAGAGGTTTGGTAAAAAAAAAATAAATAAAAGATAAAAAGTTATATCATATCTGTTATATGAATCTTGTAAAAAATCTATTAAGAAGAGATGTTAAATGGGCAAAAGTATTAGTTAAAAAAGATCTAGTAGATTTAGTTAAAGTTATTGTAGATGTTAATGTAGATGTAATTAAGACCAATAGAGTTGTAGTTAAAGTCAATATAGATGTAGTTAAAGCTAATATAAACATAGTTAAAAAAATAGAAGATATAATTAAAAAAATAGATATAAAAAACACAATTATAAAAAAAATAGAAACTAAAATTAAGAAAAAGATAGAACCAAAGAGTATAAAAACTTCAATATAAGAGAATAGAAAGGCTGTAGATAAGAAGGATGTAGGTATAATTCATCTTATTGAAGTTGTTAGGTTCATGTTACAAATTTTTTATAAGAAAGAACATACATGAAAAGATGGCCCTATCTATTTGTTTGATAAAATGTAAGAATTGCTTTCACAAATTGACTCAAGCCTGAAGAACTTTTTTAATCAACTTTATTTACTAGTTCAGCTATTTGAATATTACAAACAGATAAAAAGGTATATGAAAAGACTAATAGTTTTTTTATATTATCTTTTTGCATTATTGAATAATTCAAAAATTAAATTTTTTTTTTTTTAATATTAATGGCAAGGCCATGCCTCTATCTTTATTGAATATTTAATTAAGATTTTATATAAAGTACAATTTTGCTTTTAAAATATTATAGAAAGAATAGAAGCTTAGACTAATTTATCTGTAATCTAAACCAACTGGAGTGGCCAAGGCTCATCTAGATTTGAGTGTTAGTAATAATGTATAAAGAATTAGTTTGATATTTAATCTATTGAATATATCAGAAGTTTATTTTTAAACTAATAGAATTGAGTAGAAGAGAATGTAATAAAAGTAAGACAGCATCTGAAGGTGTGTTATATTTAGAGGTTTAAGCTATAGATCTTGAAATACAATATAGAATCCAGATTTTATAATAAATTTGTTAGTTAAGATAAAGTAAAAACTTTATAACAAGTGTTGTAGCTACTTTTTTGAATGACAGGTTTGCAATAATGTTAATAAGTTCATTTGATATTAGACCTATTAGAGTTGAAATAATTGAAGGTAAATCTGATATGCTATAAATAGTCATACTACTCAACAGCTTAATTTGGTTATATAAATTGGTTATAGTATTTGAAGTAGTATTAAGTGTTTTAGTATTTAAAGTATGTTATAATGAAATATTTATAAGACTGTATAGCAATTGATTAGATGGACAGATTGTTCAATGGAGATAAGAACTAATTTGATAATATTGATAACAGATAGATGAGTATGAGTGATATTGTTTATGTAAAATGTGTAAAATAAGAAGATCTAGTAAAATTTTGATTCTAAAAGATTTAAGAATAGAGGACTGAAAGCTATGTGAGAAGTTAAGATTTTTTGATTATTTTTGATATATAGCCAGGTAGCTTGCCAATTAACTTGGTTAAGGATTTTGTGTTATTTTTGAAAGCAGTTTTGTGTAATTCATAATGCATAAATATGTGCATGACATATTGTATGAATATTACAACAAATAGGTAATTCTAAAGAGAAGTTTTCAAAGTTTAAGATGTATGCAGGGTTGTAAATATTGTAAAGCATAAAGGTAAGATATAACAAATTGTAATAGCTGCATGTAAGTTGGTCTGCAAAATCATTGTACTGATTGTTTTGATAAGCAGTAACTTTGTAAAAAATAATATGAATGTTGTATGATTTGACAAAATTAATAAGTGTATTTCATAATAAGAAATATGATGTATATGTATAAAATAAAATATAAGTTGAGTTTGAAAGACTGTAATATTTAGAGATTATGGACTATGAGTTAGTATATATGTGTATAGTATAGTTTCTAGGAGTAGTAATAAAGGCTGTTAAGATAGCAGTAAGCTTAGCTTTAAATAAGCAAGGCCAGTATTTTATTTGGACTTGAAAGGTATACAATATATTATTGTTTAAAATTTGGGCCTATCTGATGCCTATAGAGCATTATAAGGTATCCAGATTGATAACAGAGCCATCTGTATAAAAATGAAGTTCTGGTAGTTGTGCATTGTAGTTAGTGATTTGTTAAAGATTGTCTGTTAAAGTATTGGATTCAAATATCATTAAAATTAAGTATATTGTAATATTAATATTAGGAAGATTAGGAATTTAAATAGGATGTTAAATTGCAATAGAGTACATAAGAACAAGATAGTTGGCATTAAAGTTAAGAGTTTTGTTGTATGTATTAACTCAACCAAAGAATCTAGAAAAAAGATTAATAGGAATATTAATTGTACATTTGTTGGCAATTGTATAAGAATTGAAAGAGCAACCTGGGCATATTTGTGATTAAATAGGTAGAAGTAGATATAGATAAGTAAATTGTTATTCTATATAGCATTACCAGTGAGTAATAAGGATAGTTTCTAAAGAAGAGGGCTGTCTTTTGGCTTTGCCAATAATGATTTGATCATCAAGTGCTATGATAAGCCATGGTTTTTTTCTTAAAAAAAAGTGTCCAGTTGAATAACTATAGTAATTTGTATTAGGTAAGTGTAAATGTTGATAAAGAGTATAATTATATGAATGACTTGTAGTTTGGTTTTCTAGATAATTAAACCAGAGTGGTTGTTTGCCTTTAAGAATTTTGTTTATATATATTGATATATGTTTCTAGTCTAAAAGGCATGAGTTATCAAATGTAGTTAGTTGATCTAAGTAAAGAATACAATAGTATCTAAGTTGTTTTTTAAAAGTTGAATATTTTGAATATAATTAAAGTAGTGTTTCAAGTAGAATGAATCCTTCTTGAACAGTATATGAAATATTATATAATGGGTTAGATGAAAATATAATACCAAGATGGTTAAAAAGTTGAATAATTTTAAAGTTAATAGTATGTTTGTTAGACTCATCAATAATAGGATTATCATATATCAGAATATTAGTAAATGACTACAGATTGTTCTAAAGTTGCTGAAGCCTAATGTGAGTACTTATTTCTAATAGATCAAAAGAATTAAGTCTCTTGGTAAAGTTTGTAATATGATGTTGTAGCTAAATATCCCATATGTTACAGATATTATATAGCTAAGAATGAAGTAATGTGCTAGTGTGAATTGTATAACTAAGTTTGGCTTTACTTTTAACAAGTCCTATGTGACTTGTAAGCATTTTGTTATATATATATTGGTTAAGAATAATATTATATAGTTAATATTCGATTGTGGGAATAATAACAGTATTGATAATATAATATGCATATATATTAGTAATTTGTTTTGATACTTGCAATTTTAACAAAATGTGATGATTTTGCAATGATGAGTTTGGTTTGTTTGACTTATTTGTTATTAAGTGTAAACTAGCATTCAAGAAATTTAAATAATTTATTTAGTGAATAAAGGTTAAGAGAATAGTTGTTATATATAATAGAGGTATAATTAGTTTGTTTGTTATTAGTTGTAAGTACAGATTTGAAGAAGTTAATTTGGAGGATTCCAATATGACAGGGCGGATGATCAGAGGGTTTAAAAAGATAATCTCCTAGTAGGTTATAGGTATGGCATCTAGTATAGAACCTTAGGGCAGACTACTTAAATAGGCAACCAAAAGTTGCATGCATAACTAGCTGTACTCTCATCTCTGTAAAAATAGTTGTAATAATTAACCCAATATAAAGTCAATAAAGTATCACCACAAGTATGGCTTTAGCAAAAAAAAAAAAAAAGAAGAAATTAATTTGTATATTAGCTATGTTAAAGAATAATTCAATTACAGAAAGAATTTGTGATAGTTCTTGTTATAAAAATGCAATCCAAAAAGTGTTATTTATGTAGGCAAGAACTGAGCAATGTGAGCTAAGCTTATTATATATTTGATGTTTTAGGTTAGTTAGCCAAGAGACTTGTGTAGTATAGCCTTTGAAGTTGTTGTAAATGTATAAGATAAGTGAATCATAATAGATTTTTCATAAGAGAGAAGTGATAGTTTTATTCTAATCAATGCCATTGTGTACAAGATATAATAAAGTAAGTTCAAAATTTGTAATGACTTAGTTTTGTCAATCATGAAGAATGTTAGTAATAGCATTTATTATAAAATAAGAAAGGGCAAAGTGTTGTAAAGATTTTTGAAGAAGAGTAAGATTAACTGAGTTATATGCTTTACTCATATCTTGAGATAAAAGCCAAATTGGTTTGTTGTTGCATAATGCATCTTTAATAAGATTGTTAAGTATGTAAATTAATATAGATATGTTATTGTTAGGTAGAGCTACATAATTATAAAATGAAAGTATTAGATGTTGAAAAAACACAGTACTGATTCTAGTAGTAATAATTTTTGTATAAACTTTTCAAATATGTTTGATAAGACTAATAGAATGAGTGAGACTTAGATCATCATTAAATGTATTACATTTTAGAATTAGGTAAATTCTACTATGTTTCTATTGTTTGAAAGTTTAATTTGAATTAAAGTAATAATTAAATAGAGCTGTAATAGCTTTAATGCAGATAGTACCTGTATGTTTAAGCATTTCATAGCTGATATCTGTAGATTCACAAACTTTTCCATTTGGAAGTTGTGATAAGATTTGAAGAACTTCATCTTCTGTAATAAGAGAGTTAAGAAAGTTGTACTATTGGATGTTGATATGTAGTTGTAGTTGATAATATAAATGTTAGAAGCTGTCAAACAGTGCTTAGTTAGTTGGTCGATATGTAGTCCAGTTGTGGAAATAAGATTGTATGTGCTGTTTTATGAGTTTGAAATCTGTAATAAGTTGGTCAGAAAGTTTAATATTGAAAAAAGTGAATAGGAGCTTTGTATCGATTAAGAATACTGTTAATAGCTTGTTTAGAGTATGTTGAAAGTGTTTCATATCTTATTTCAGTTGCTTGTTAAATTTGTTAACAGAGTAGTAATAAGTTTTCTGTATAATAAACATGATAAAGTTGTTTTCAGATATCTTGTACATGTTGGATCCATGTATGAATTTGAAAATTATTATTTGAATCAAGAGTTTAAAGATCACAGTAGGATCTATTATTAATAGTCTTAATCCTAGAATTTATCATGTTTATGTTAAGGTTGTTAAGAGTGTTTTTAACAATTTTTATTAAATGCCCAAGCACTTTAAGTAATATGTAAATTAAGGTAGAGTTAGAAGAATATTGATAATTATAGCTATATTTATAAGTTTTTTTGTTAGAAATAAAATATATTGCAATATTAATTATTAAATATTCAATCTTATGCCAAGTAGTTTCAATGCTTTTATTGATATCACTATTGAGTAGTATATTGTAAAGGCTAAGACTGTGAGAGAGAAGGTCAGAAAATTCTGTCTATTTGTCAGTTGACATAGCTTTGTAATTAAAGATTCTGCAACTGATATTAGTATGATGGTGTGGAGGTTTGTTATATGCATTAGTGAAAGTTTAGATAAATATAAGAATAAAGTAGTCACTAATCAAAAATTAATTCTTTTAAGTTTGACTTAGCATACTACTTAGATTCTGTAAATACAAGTAATGAAGGCCTTAATATGCTAACCAATATTAGCATAAGTACAACTGCAAGAGCAGTAAATCATAAAAAAAAAAAATTTCAAAAACTCTTAGAAATTACATCAAAAAATCTTTTGAAAATTGGTTAAAAAATACTTTAGTGCTAAATATTAATGATTATTACAATATTCATATTACAAAACAACCTGATACTACCAATATGTTTTGGGCTGTATATATAGCAACAATTATAATGAATCTGTGCCTTACATTAGCTATACCATGTAATAGGACACTTAATCTAAGAGTTATTGATAATGAGCTAATTTTAAAGCATCTTAATGAATAGTTTATTTAAAATCTTAGAATTTTTATTATAATTGTAAAAGAAATTATATAAGTAAGTCTTCTAAAAATAAGCTCATTAAGAAACTAATATTGCATAGTTATAATAATAGATTGAAAGAAAAAAAGAATAATAGACATATACAGAATGCTGTTCTTTTTGATTTTGTTAAAAGAAATCTGAAGAGTGTTAAAGATTATACTAAAGCTCTTCAAATCATATATGATTAAGAACCAATGCAAGAATATTTTTTAAATCATATAATCCCAATCATTGCAAACTGGCCTAGGCAGTTCTTTATTTAAAAAGCTATTGCCTATCAACTTCTTCTTAACAATGAAGTTATTTCTTTATTTATTATAATATTTTTACTAATGATGAGATCTCTACATATTTTTTTAAATAGTCATAAACTTATTTTTGTGAAAAATTTATAGTTATTTAAGGGTAAAGAGTACATAGATCATTTTTATATAGTTTTATATAGTATTTTGAAATTTTTATATAAAATTGAAATATACTATTTATAAAACTTTTTTAAATTATAACTAATTTTTATTAAAATTTCACAAAATATAAATAAAATAATTTATCTATTATAGTAAAATTTTGAACTATTATTATATTTAAAAAATATATACTTATATATATCACAAAGTTTTTTTAGAACAGTTCAAAATTTTCTAGATAGTACAAGAGTACTAAATTTGATTGGTTAATTTATGTAACCCTATAAGTTAATTTAATTAATAAATTTTTATATCTAATCTTTAAAAAGTTATATCTTATTGAGTTTTTAATCAAATTTAATATTTTACTATCATTAAAATCAGAAAAACCTGCTCTACAAACTTTTTTTATAAATTAATATTAGTTTACTTAATATAATTTTTTATAAAATTAAATATAAAAAAATTTTATCATTGAGTTTATATATAATTTTAATATATTATCCTTTACCTTTAATGATATTTTTAAAGACATATTTGAACAAAGAAAGGATCTTGGTAAAAAGTTACAACTATGACAAATCGATTTAATTCATCATATAATATATATAATATGGCTTGAAATAGATAAGTTGGTTTATTCAAAGTTTGGTTATATATGTAAAAATATTAAATTTTTATATTTAACTGATCTTTTAAGTAATTTAATTTCTTTAGTTCTTAATGTTTATATGATATATTATCAGAAAGAAAACTGAACAGCTTATGAAGAAGCCTATATGTACTGTTGGAGTAATCTTTTTCTTCAATTCAATTGAAGAAATTATAAATATATATTTTTAATATTCTTTTCTAATATTTTTTATTGAATAAAAACTAATCATCTAATAATTAATATGATTACTAACTACTTCATTTCTTTAAGTAATTGTTTAGTAGAAATAATTTATAGCATTATTCAATGACAAACATCTAAATTTTCTGAAATAGAACAATTGCAGAAGAAGATATGTTTTATTTTTTAGCATAGAGAAGATAATCATTTTCAACAATATTTATGAATTTTATTAAATATCCATATTCAGCCAACTAGCTATATATACTTTATCATAAATGTGTCATACTATTTTTGAATATATTTAAAAAAATATATCAAACTCACTATATGTATCCTTCAATTATTAGTTTATTAAATGATGGTATTAACTTGTATAAGTTGTCTTCTTTAGATTATAAAATTACAGAGTATTATCTTTCAAAAGGTTTCATTATCACTAGGAAACCTTTTATAATAGTTTTATATAATTTTCTTTATTGTGATTGCATTAACTATAATAGCTGTTCAGATAATAGTAAAGTTTTTGCATGTAGACATAGTTACTATAACCAATATCTAGAAAAATAGCAATTTAAATGCTTGATATATTTAGATTATCTTTATAGTAAAGTTATAAAAAATATTAATATATTGAAGGTAAGTATAAAGAAAAAGTAGAGTAAAAATGAATTTATTAATAAAGATGTTAAAAATATAGTTGAGAATGATTTAAATAATACTAAAACAGTGATTGATAATGTGACAATGATAAAAAATTTATTAGAAATTGTAAAAAAATTATTTTTTGTAATTTTTTTTTTATTAAATAAAATTTTTTTATATTAAAACATTGTCACATTACTATATTATCAAATGTGACATTATATATATTAAATCTATTAGTGTTTTTCAAATTACTAAGATTATCAAATGATAACCTATTATACAGAATTTTAAAAATTTTTTTGTTTAAAAAATAATAATTTCAAAAACAGCAAAGACTGTTGATGTTATGTATATATTAAAACTAATAAGAGATTATATCTATTACAATTGAATTCAATATAAATAATTTAATTTGTAATTGTTTATAAACAAAAAAGATTTATTTTGAATTAGGCACTGTCTCTGCTATAAATTCCAAACAATTTCTGTAAAATTTCAATTTTGTAATATAGTATCTATTTGTATACTTAATCTTATAATTTTTTACCAAGTAATAAAAAAAGATTCAGTTCTTTTAAGCTAGTATTTAATAGATTCTTAGTAAAATGTGTAATGTAGTTGAAAGTGCTATTTTAATGAAATTTATAGATAAATTTTTAATGTTTACTTACTAGTAGTGTAAAATATATAAAAAAAATTTTTTATCAATTGTGTAACAATCAAGTAACTCAGGTAATTATTTCCATATTTGGGATGGTTTCTTCTGAAATTTTCTTGACATAAGGGTATTTCATTATGAACCAATTTCATTAATCTGATTTGAATAGAGAATTATTAAAATTATATTAAATTAATAAATCAAACAAAATTCAGCAAATCAGGTAATATTAATAAATTGCTCCTAAATCACAAAATTTTACTAATAAAATGGTAGCTCACATACTACGCCCAGATAATAATTTTACTGTAGTATAGTTAACTGGTATTATTGCTTAATGCCGACCTAGCTCCGGGCCTATTCCGACCTTATATTTGAGTTGATATGCTGAATTTTGGTGTGAATCCACCAGCTACCCCGGGTACTCTTATGTCCAGAAAATCCCAGGCTGAAGATCCCTTCCAACCCTATCCGGATCCAATAAAATCACAAGATCTTGTGTAACAAAACAAACGTGAAAAACATAAGAAATTGTAAAAAAAACGTAAATAACACAAAAATTTACTATGATAACTAACTTCCGACCTCTAAGTAAAAGTTTTCAGAATGAAATTCTACTTATAAAACACAATTGTTAATGTTAGATATATAGTGAATTTTTGAGATACTACGACCCATATTCTTTTGGCTGGCAGCTCAGAATTTTCTGGACATAAGAATATCCAGCTACCCCAGGATCGCCAACAAATTTTGCAGTCACATGATGATCGACGACAAATTATCCAATTGTTAATCACGATTTGGGGTAACGTAACACGATCATGAAAGTTCAAAACAAACATTCGTTTCTCAAAAACCTGCATAAGAAATCACCGTCTGTGCTATTAGGATTCCTAAAAATCTTATTAAAACATAGACCTACCCTAACTTAAAGAATTTTTGTCGATATCACATGACTGCAAAATTTTGTTGGCGATCCTGGGTAAGATGGTGATCCCGTTTTGGTCATGTGATGATCGACAACAAATTAACCAATAATAAACCATAATTTGGAAAATTCATAATTGTCCGAGGACGTTTATACTTCTACTCCATTTCATGCAATGTCCGTTAAAGATAACCAATCAAATTTTTAGATTAGGTAATACGACAGATTCTTGCTTCGGACTTATAACGGTTCCCGTTTTCCTAGTTATAAACCTAACTCGACACTAAGTCATTTTGTCGATCATCACATGACCCGAAAAAAACGGGGTCACCCTAGTGGATTCTTTTGGTCGTATTTATTAGGTTTCTAATGTCAAACACTTTCGATATTATTTACGACCAATAATCTTAAATTGTTTCTTGCACATAAATTCAGTATCTCTTTTTATTTCTGCAATGGTTACAGATTGAAATCGGGTTTATAGTGACTTTAACCAATTTGACTATTGATAGCTGGTAAGAGCTTTAAAGGTAAGTATTATTTTCATTGTTTTTATCAGAAGAGCTCTTGTGTACTGGATTGAATGAATTCTATGGTGTCTCATATTCAACAAGATGGATACTGAAATTTGGATCTCGATTAAACTCTAACTCAAATCCCTAAAAAAAAAGAAAATACCCCAAGAAGGGTCATATTAAAATAAGCCTAAATCATCACCGCGACAAATTTAATAAAATTAACATGATCAAGAAACTTCTTTTTATTTGGTGAAACTACCTTTATCGTCATATATCATGATTCGAGTCAAGTCGCGGTAATTCATTTGTCAACTAACAATTACATAGTTAATCAACAGGGGTGGACTATATAAGAGATGACTTTTATTAAGAGTTTTTACTTTTATATTCAAAATTTTAAAGGAAATCTGATCGAAAGGTTCACTATTTACGACTCAAATTTTATTTAGATGTTAAAATTTTTCACCTCTTTAATTTGTTAAGGGATTTTTTAAAAAAATTATTTTTTGCATTTTAAAAATTATCTCTGATCTATTTGATATGTATTGTGATATTAATTATTCAAAAAAAAATTTATTCCCGTAATATTAGCAGTTTGGTAAAATTCTGACTTGTCTTAAAGCAAATATATTTTTATAGACAAAAATATATAACATTCTTGTAATATAATTTTCAATACCAAAATTTAGTTATTTATTTCAAAATTTTTTAATAAAATTAATAAAATACAGTATATCTTTTTTAAAATATATAATCAAAATTAAAATTAAAAATTTATTAATTATTAAAAAAAATCAAATGCAGATAAATTTGTCTGCAAGCAGATTAAAATATAATTATTTTTACTTATTATATACACATTTAATGTAATAATTAAATATACTGTAACATATCACTTATTCAATATATCTGCTTAGTTGAATCCCTTTTAAACTCTTAATTTGAAAAAATAAACAAAGTTTTAATAATTTATAGCATTGATTTAACAAACTTTATTGATCTTTGAATTTACACTATTGACTAAGAATGAACATATATTTAGGTTTTGTTTATTATCCAAAATGAAATAGAAGTCCCGATTTCAAACCCAAACTATGTGGTAACGTCATAATTCAAAAAAAAGGGTTGGATCGCGATCCTAGAAATCATCATCCCATGTAGGACCTTCATCAAAATCCATTTCATCGTCCCAATTATCCCAGTCTCTTGTAAAAATATGGTGAATACTGTGATTGATAGAAAATCCACCAAGGATTTCAGAAATCGCTCTGAAATCCAATCCACTACCTTCTCCAGTCACCTCCCAGTACCGGAAATTTCCTAAACATGTTCTTGGCTTTTTTCTCTTCGGAGGGCCCAAATCACACTTAGATCCATCTGGATTTGCGTGCTTATAAAAACATTTATTAGCAAATGGACACTTTCTGGATTCCTGAAAATATTTACAAGGAATCTGAGAAAGTCGGTCTCTATACGATGAGATGATCTCAGTCTTTTTTTGACCCTCTTTCGCAAAGCTAGAGGAGGGTACAATATAAGGTGAATTTTTTCGACAAACAGGGCAAGTTTTAGTTGTGTTGGTTGTCTGAAAAGGAGTAGAAAGGCTATCCGTTTTGCGCCACTCTTTTATACAATCTAAAAAATATTAATGATGATAAATATCTGAAAAAATTATTACAAAATTTCAAATAATTAAGACACTTACCGCGACAGAAAACATGGTCACAAGATACTATTTAAAATATAATAATAAAACGGTTAACATTCAAGATAAAACATTGGAAGTTGTGGAAACATTAAAGACAATACACAACTAAGCTTCTAGATTGCCATTACAAGTTTAGACGGTTGAAACAAAATCAAAGAAAAATTTACAAACACATTAAATCAAGTAATGGATTCTTAGTCGACAAATAAAACATACCAAGCAAACCAAATGTCTTTGGAACATCATAGCAGATTGCACAGATATTTTCTTCCTCCTCCTCGTTTTCTTTTTGTTTTTCTTTCTTTCTGGTTTCCATTTCGTTATTAACGGGCGTGTCAGGCAATTCGTGTCTATTCCAGCAGGCATCGCCGTAAATACAACGACTTTGAAGGAAGTATTTGCAAATGCTAGCGTTATGTAGTGACTTGTTGTTTTTTGCATGACTGCTTGAGTTTGCCATATTGTTGAACTAGAATGCGAATAGTGATGATAGTCACTATTTGTAAAATCGACTTAAGTTGGTTAGTCGACTTAATCGAGCCGACTTTTACAAAGCCGAGTACAAATAAGGTAACAAAATTATGGCTAGTTCAATGATTACTATGTATTCAATCTGATTGTATAAAAGAATAAATAAAAATTACTGTGACAAGACCCTGGTATCTTACATTTCACCAGTTTTAACCCTCATAATAGACTTCAGGTTTAGCACGTAGGTAGTTTATGTGTCTGAAAAAATTAATATAAATGTATATTCTGTAAAAGTTTTTTTAGTTTTTTTTTAAAAGTTTATATACACTTAAGATTTTTAAAATTATAATTGTAATATGGGAGAGTTAGTACAAACGCACCATATCTTTTTTAATGAAATTTTTTGAATCTTTAAACAAAAATAACAAAAATAACTTAGTAAAAACTTAAATCAAATTTAATAATTTTTTTTAAAATAAATTTAAGTTTTTAGAATTGTTTTAAAAATTTTTTTATTAAATTTAAGAAAGTTATTAAGTCATTTTTGTTTAAAGTTTTAAAAAAAATTACTTAGAAAAAATATGGTGTTTCTAATAACTTATTCTTATATAATTACTTAACTATATTGTATATATGGGCGTTTTTACAGCAAAAGCAAGTGATAGAACTATATAATATATAGATCTATTATCTGCTTTTGCTATGAGTGCCCTTATATATTAATATATATAAGCATAAATATTGTTTTTTTTTTTGATATTAAGATGATTTCTTTAGTCTTTTGACTTTATTAACATTTTGTCAAGTAAATATTTATATTGAATTATTACAAGAAGAGCATACAACTGACTACATATATAACTTTTCTATATTATCTATTTAAAAAGTTTATTCAAAGGTTTATTATTAATTGTTATACCTAATACCTTTGCTTGAATGTTTTATTTTAAACCTTCTGATTCTACAATTCTTATATTAACTTTATCAGGTTACTTAAAATCAGGATGTTATTTCAATCTTAAAATTAATTATTTTTGAAATAAATCTTCAAAATCTTTTGTATTTTTATTTATAGTTAGTTTGATTTTACTATAGTTAAGATTAATATTTATAGTTAAAATTAATTATTAAATTTTTTTTTTTTTTTTTAACTTTAGTAGTTACGTTAGTACTTTATTAGGATTCTTGAAACTATATAGATTACATAGAATTTTCCTGATATATAAGATTAGCATTACCTGGTCACCCAAATGGTACCTAAGTATGCCTTGTCGCACTATTCTAATTAGAGATAGACTGCTTATCTGACTGCCACCCTACAATAGGATATTGCCAATCTGATGACATCTTTTCATAAAGAAGCAAAAAACAAAAAAAAAGATTTTTTTTTATGTAAAAAACAAAACAGAGATATAGGGGTAAATGATAAAAGATACAAATCAAGAAATAAAAAGAAAAAGAGAATAAACGAGAAAAAAGGAAATGTGTAAAACTTGCAATTTACAAATATCAAACAGTCACAATTGTATACCTGTATTGGACCTTTAAAAATTATAAACTATACTAAATAGAAATAACTCTACTATTTTTTTATTTACCTAGATTATTTAACAAAAAACTATATAGAAAAGAAAAAATCTTTGA
>CAJVQA010005607.1:0-15927 GCA_910591915.1 Cetraspora pellucida | reverse complement strand
TAAAATACAATAATAAATATATAACAACTACTAATAATATAATATATTATACTATGCTAAAAATCTACTTTGTAACATTTTCCTCTTCTTAAGAATTTTGTTTCACAAAATTTCTACAACTTTTGTACTATATACAAAAGTTAACTAACTAGTTAAACTTAACTCTATTCATATTACTGATATGCTTAAGAGTTAATTTCTTTATTTAATAAATTTATTTATAGCCTAATGCTTTAAACAATTAATAAGTTCTAGTCTAAATCTTAATTCGACTTGTATTAATAGACTTGTCATAATTTAGTTTTTCTATTAATAGGGCTTCTAGATAGTAGTTATATGTTAAGACTTTGTTGATTAAATCTGGGTACTGTAATTGTTTATAATAATATTAAACAATTCTTTGTTCTAAAAAAAAAATATTTGATAAAATTTGTATTGCCACATGTCTAGTCTATTCTATTTTTGTAATTATAGTGTTCTTTGTGTTTTTCTCTTCTTAAAAAGTGAGGTCTCCAAATCTTAATTACTAATTTGTCTAAAATTAGCAACTTTGTTCTGGTTGGTTCATCTATTTCTAAATTTAGTAATCACATTGTCTCTATTGTGATTGTTTTCTTTTAATAGATTTTCTAATCTATCTATTGTTTATATTTGTAATTATACGATTTACAAATCATTGTTATTCCAAATTTGTTAAATCTATTTTTAATTGATTTTCAAATTTGTTAAATTAACTTCTAATTGATTTCTATTTTTGTTTCTTTGTTAAAGAAAATTTGATCATTGTTCATGAAAAGAAAAATATTTATATTTCTACTCTTTTCATCTTTTCTTTTGTAAACCTCTTCAATAACAACAATAACAACAACAACAACTTCAATAATAATAATAACAAAATGCCAAGATATAGCCTTCCAAGAAATGTTCGTCAAACTAGACGCAATGGCAATAATGCTTTGTATGAGGCCTTAGAGGTGGTCCAAAATGAAAATAACCAGTGAATATTCAATTTCAACAAAATATTCTTTTTATTATTATTTTTGTAAAGCTAATAAAATTTATATAGCTTGCTCCAGTTAGTAGCCTCTTAAAGAAGAAGGATTCTGAGTTTAGAAGAGGAGTTAGAGGAGTTAAAAGAAAATGCGATAACAAGAGTGCAAAATGGATAGATGTTGGAGCAATGATATACAAGGTTGTTAGATGAGAGAAATAGGTTGAGAGCAAGGTTGGAAAATTATGAAGAGGATTTGAGAAGATTGAGAGTGGAAGAAAGAAGAAGGAAAGGGAATAATGATAGTAGAGATAGATTGTCGGGTATTGGATTTTAGATTGTGTTTATTATTATTATTTTTTTTTTGTTTTTATGATAATAAAATATAAGTATCTTTATAAAATAAACTAATAGTAAAAATAAAGTATTGAAGTTTAATTAATAAAATATCATATAATAAAAATATGTATAATTGTTCAAAGAAGAAAAATATATAAAAAAAAAATTCTGTTTCTAGCATTTCAACCAAGGACCCTACTGAACTTGGATCCTAGCAGAGAGCTCCTTCTAGCTAGTCTCAAACATATGACCTATACTGTCTGGTAATATGCCTTACACTATTAATCCATACCAGAAACATTACTAAATTTCAATTTTGTACCCTTTTTGGAGATCATTAGGATACTTCAAATATCCAATAAAAATTTAGAATTTCATATGACTTGTTCTAGAATTTCGATATTTGGTGATCATTTCTATAATTCTAATTTTAAACTATTGTAATAAAGTGATATTTTTATAGTTTAAAAGTTTAAAATACTGGGTTATACTACTACAGACTAATGCTGTTATCGTAAACTTCATCAGGCAGAGTTAACATGTCTATCAGCTGAATTTGAACATACGACCATACAACAGCCATATGCTCACCTTATCCATTTTACTATAATAGTATATCATGCTAAATTTGTTTATAATACAGTTTTTGAAAATTAACTTCTGTTAACTGATTGTCCAATAAGATTTTAAAATTTTATATGATTTGTAATTAAGATTTGGATATAATATAAGGGGTAAAATAAAAATAAATAAAAAAGATTTTGAACATAATAAAGAAAATAATTGTAATTTTTTTAAAAAAATGAAATATCAAACCAAAAATTTTAAGAAAAGAGTATTCAGAGAAGAAGCAAAAAGGAGAAGGTAAAATATAAAAGAAATAATAATAATAAAAAATAATGATAATAACAATAATAATTTTAAATAATAATAATAATATAATAAAGACAAAAAGAATAGAGATAAGATGTAGTAGTATTCAATAATTTATAAAAAATAATCTTTTTATAATATTAATAAGATTATTTTATAGGAGAAATGAATGGATTAAACATTTAGAAGAAAAGAATACTACATTGGAGCATAAGGTGAAAATTGTAAAGAATAGTCAGGATGAATGAAGAAGAATGTTTCAAGAAGATGAAGTAAAATATGAGGAAGTAGTTGAAAGTTTAATTGAAGAAAGAGAAGGAAGAAGATGGTGATTTGTTTATTAGTAAGAAGGGTGAAAAGTGAAGAAAGAAATATGAGGAGTTATATAAAAGAATTAAAGAGATAGAGAATTTTGATCAGGAGATAAGTAGAACATTTTTTAGTCATAAATAGGTAAAGTATATGAGGTCGAAATATCAAGAAGTTCAAGATAAGAAGATGAAGTTGGTAGTTGAAAGAGATGAATTAAAGAACAAGGTTAAGATAGAAGAGATGAAGTGGAATAAAGAAAGAAAAAAATTAGAAAATAAAAAGTTGAGTTTGAAAGGTAAAATCAAGAGAGAAGAATTGAAATGGAGTAGAGAAAAACAAGAATGGGAAAGAGAAAGAATGAGTTATATAAATAAAGAAATTAGGAAGAAAATAGAAGAAGTAATGAAAGAAGAAAAAAAAGAAGAAGTAATAGAAGAAGAAGAAGATATTTTAAATAGTTTGATGATAATAAAAGATTTAAATGAAGAAGAAAGATAATATAATATAATGATAATATAATAATTAAATAATAATAATATTCTATAATTCATTAAATAGGAATAAAGAAGATGAATTTGGTGAAGAAATAGAATGGATGGATTGTGATGTTTTGGATTTGAATGATTATGAGAATAAGAGTGATGATAAAGAAAAAGGAAAAATAATAATAATGGAAGAAGATAAAAAAGAGATTGGTTCAGATGAAAAATGGGAGAATTGGAGACAATTTGAGTTAGATAATAGGATTGGAGAAAATAGTTGTAGTCAAAGAAGAATATAAATATATTAGTTTTTTTTTTTTGTTTTAATAAAGAGTATAAAAATTATTATCATAAAGAAAGTTTATAAAAATAAAAGTTTTGATTAAGCTAATAATAAAAGAAAATAAGAAAAATAAAATAAGTGTTTAAGAAATTTAAAGTCAATAGCCTTCTGGATACTATAAAGGTTGAATAAGATCATGTAGTAGGGGTTCGTCACCTATTGTCCTTTCTGTATTGATCAGACATAATAAAATTGTTTACTCTTTACAAGGATTACTAGATACTAAAACTTAGAAATATCCTAAAATATAACCAGAGGAAGAAGTGCTAATAACCAGACTGTTCACAGCTATATGTGTTCTTTAAATTTCAATAATACAAAGCTAGTACTTGCCAAAATACTATTCATGAATATAGCTATCACTTTATATTATTTATAAGAAAGAGAATAACTATACTAATAAAGGATAAAATATAATAGGATATATATATGATTATTAAATATATATAATGTTCAAAAAGTCATCTTCTTTAGTATTTCAGAACATGATAGAATCTAAAAGAAATGAGACTTTACAGATTACATAGTCTAATTCAGTTAAAAAAATTTTCAAAATTTTTTTGCCTATATGGCACAATAAAAGAAAATTGTTTTAAAATTATACTTTTTGAAAAAGATATTTTTAAAGCCTTTTTATATTATGTATTCATGTCTTGAGCTCTTAAGTAAAGTTGTAGAGAAGATCTTTCTGGTTTTAACAAATATTAAAATGTTAAAATTGGTCTTGTAAATGACTTTCTATAATGATTTTAAGAAATACTAAATGTTTTTTTTCTTTATTTAAGGTTTTTTGAAAATCATTTTTATAAATGTTAAAAAATGGCATCATAACTTCAAAACTGATTTGTGGATCAGGTAAATATTTTCTTACTAAGATATAGTATAATAAGAAATGTAGAAAAGGTTTCTGCGAATAAAATAATATGTATTTCATCTTTCTATATTCAAAATTCATAGAATTATAGATGAAAAACAAAAATCTTCCAAAAATCATTTTTGTAATTTTTTTTTTTGTAAATATTTTAATGTTTCTGTTTGCAGATTTGTTTTTTATTAATAATTTTTAGTATTCTACTAGGAAATGAGTTTTTTTTAGAAATGGTTAGTATTAATAAGCAATAAAATAATAAATAATAAAATGATAAAAATAGAAAATAATAAATCTAAATTATAATGCTAACAAGATAAAATAAAGAATTTAAATAATCAAATCAAAAGCTAAATAATTTTAAAAAATATATATGTGTGGCTGGCTTATAATATCAAAATCAAAAATTCAAAAATCAAAAATCAAAGCTAGAAGATAAAAACATAAACTTCTTTATAATTTCAAAATTTCAAAAATACAAAATACAAAATAATCAATTCAAGTTGAGTCAATAGAAATATATCTAAAAATATAAATTTCAAAAATGCTTTTTTCAATATATCTGAGTCTTTGCCAGAATAACTATTCCAGTACATATAGGTCTTTATTAGGATAACTATTTTAATACATCTGGGTCTTTGTCAAGATAATTATTTCAATATATTTAAGTTTTTGCCAAGATAATTATTCTAATACATCTGGATCTTTGCCAGGATAACTAAATTTAATTTTATATTTTTAATTAATGTGTATATGGTTAAATCTTTCAAGCATTAATGTTCAAGAGTACATAATAGAATCTTTCTAGCTTGGATAATAAAATTAAATCTTTTTAGAATTATTTTTATAAGGGTAGAAATATATCATTAGTCACTTTTGTTCAAAAATAACAAACTGTCTTGAAAAATGTCTTTTGTTAAGAGAAAGGTCTGGGA
Organism: Cetraspora pellucida; assembly: GCA_910591915.1. Classification (NCBI taxonomy): domain Eukaryota; kingdom Fungi; phylum Glomeromycota; class Glomeromycetes; order Diversisporales; family Gigasporaceae; genus Cetraspora; species Cetraspora pellucida. The sequence goes on along the minus strand of CAJVQA010005607.1, from coordinate 10,784 downwards.
ACTACCTTCATCCAAGACTTATTCTAAACTAAACTAAGTAATAAAATTTAAATAAAATCTGTATTCATAAAATAATTTAATAAATAACTATACTAAAGATTATAAAAAATATTCATATCAATATGTTATTATTTCTTATATATATAATAGTTAACAGTCATCATTTTTGGTATTTCTAACCAATATAAAACCAAAAAGAAATAAGATATCTAGAAGTCATGTAATTTCTTGAGATTTAAAAAAATTTTTAAAGTTTTCATCTATATGGCACAATAAAGAAAAATTATTCCAAGAATATATTTTTACAAAACTATCTCGAATATAATGTTGGTATTAAGTAACTATGTCTTGAGTTCTTAATTAAAGTTGTAGAGCAAATGTTTATGATTCTAATGGTAATTGAAACATTAAATTTGGTTTAGTGATTAACATTTTATAATAATTTAAAGAAATCCTGAATCTTTTTGTTTTCTTCTTTTGTCATCTCCAAGAAGGGTTCTATAGACATAAGAAAATGTTGTCACTATTTTGAAAATGATTTATTAGTTAGAAAAGCATTTTTGTATTATGATATAGTATAATAAAATTTGTAGAGTAGTCTTCTGTAAATATGCTAATATGTGTTATATTTCTGTAAGATTAAAACTTATCGAGATATTAAAGAAAAACAAAAGGTATTTAAAATCATTATTGTAAAATTTCTTTCTTTCTTCTTTTTCTCCTTTTCAAGATGTTGGTACTAAGTTAATAGGTCTTAATACTTAAATAAAAAATGTAAAAGGAGTTTCTAAAAATCTAAAAAAGATGAGTTCATCCAAAATGGACAAGTGGATGGTGAGATATTAAGGTTCAAAGTTTGTGTACTGATATTCAAAAAAAGAAAATTTTAAAAAAATTAGTTGTAACAAAAAAGGAGTTAAAACTTCAATGATTTATAAAAGATCAGAGAAGCATTTTGTTATTAAGTAACCTATATATTAAAATATAAAGAAAATGTTCAAGAATCTAAAGAAAATAAGATTTTGGAGATATGATAAAATTTCATAGAGATATTAAAGAAAAATAATGATTAACTAATTTTTCATTTTTTTTCTATCAGGAAAAATTTGTTAGATTCATCCAAAAAATTTTTATATTTCTACCAAAAGGTACCAAAATATTACAAGGGTGTAGCTTTCTTGGTACAATACAACCAAGTAACAAGATTACCTAGTACAATGATTGACTAATACAAATATATACAGGATGGAGGCATAGTAGTTCACTTTACTACACAGTAGTAGGTAAACAGTTCAATATAATAACAATATATAAATTAACTTTTTATTAACAACACATATGGTGACAACCTTGTCTATAGAAATTACTCTAAAGAGGAAATATTATCCTTTATAATTAAAAGGTTATTATGTCTGGGTTTGAAGTATAGAAACTTAGAATTGGTAGAGAAGGGTAAAAGCTATCTTTTATATATCTTTTTACTTAGTGAAGGTAGTAGGAATTTGAGTGACATCTCTTGATACTGTACTTGGGATAATGGAAATTGTGCAAAGGCAAGTGGAGTTTGTATAGAGATAGTTGAAATAATGTTTATATATATTTGTTATTTGTACTTGAAACACTTAGGGCATATGTCAAGGTACTTGGGTTTGACAAGAATATCTGGAATTGTGCAGAGACATCTGGAAATTATGTTGGGATACTTGGGATTGTGCAGGGATACTTGGAATTCTTGTACTGTATTATTTGGCACAGTAAATTGTACTAAGATATATGAAACTTGTATAGGAGTATTTGGGGTTTGTAAGACAATAGTAATATTATAGATGTTACTCAATGTCATATGTCTGTATTATATTTCTAATAGCCAATTAAGATCCTATTATCTAACTACTATATACTTTTTTTTTTTGATATTAAGATGAGGTTTTGTCTTTATCTTTATTAATAATTTGTTATAGACAACTATATGAGTTGACACAGGCCAGAGCCAATTTACAAATTTTTTACAAAAATGAGACTCAGACTATAGATAAAATTATTATCTAATTTATCTAATTTATCTACAACCTAAACTTACTAGAGTAGTTAAAACTTACCTAGATTTGATAATATAAAATATAATTAGTTGAAGTATTGTAGTTTATCCATTCAGATATTCATTTAGTTGGTTTTTTATTAGCTTTTTCTTGTAGTGGGCAAATATAAGAACTAACTACTATATACTATAATATAACTATACTAATAACTAATAATAAATATAATAAAATACAATAATAAATATATAATAACTACTAATAATATAATATACTATGCTATATTAAAAATCTACTTTGTAACAATACATAAGAGATTACAACTAGCCATATATATACTTTTGGTATCTAATTTAAATAGTTTGTTTATATATTACTATACAGATTCTATATTAGATGTTATATTTGCAAGCCAACTACAGATTTTGTTTATTTAAACCTTCTGTATATGTAGTTTGGCTTGTGATCATAAGAACATCTTTTAGGCTACACCTATTCAAAGTACCCAATGCCTTTAAGACCCTTAGGACTAATTTATTTTTAACAAAAAACTTACTAAAACTTTTCATATTCTATATACAGCTGATTTAGTTTTATACAATACACTATAGTTACCTAATACTTGCAGTTATAATGTTATCTGTTTAACTGCTATGTTATACTATTTCTATTCTTGTAAAGTTTACTAGAACTCCAGTATCTATTATTATGATGTCTTTTTTATTATCTTTTACTAAACTACTACTTAGAACTAATAGGACTTTTCTAACTTCTAATCTAGATAACCTGATATAGTATACATATATATCTTTTTCTTTTAATGATTCTAGCAGCCTAGTTAGTTATATGCTCCTCTATATATCTTGTTATTCAGTTTATCTATCTATCTTTTTGAGAATGTTTCATAGGCTTCTATTAGTTTAACTATATCATTGAAAGTTCATGCTATCTTTTTACTTAGAAATTTCCAAGTAGACTTTCGACTTTTCAGTTTCTTAGTTTACTGCACCTGGTGATCTTATTATAAATTTGTACTGAAGTTTTATGTAATATTAGTTATTAACATTTCTCTATATATATGTAATATTACACTTTACATAGATGCTCTAAGCTTTTATTTGAGATAGTAAAACTTAAGATTACAGATACACCAATTAACTAATCATTAAGAGACAGTTTGCTATAATACAGTTTAATTTCCAAATTTTATCATAGATGAGATTTAAACTTTAGACCTGCTACTTGAAAGATAACAACTCAACTACTACATTAGAATCACCATTCTCTTAAATATAACTAATAAATAATAAATTATTATACATTGATATAAATTAATATTAATCAATTTTTTATATAAACAACAAAACATAACAATTAATTAAATGATATGTAAAAATAAACTTTATATTATATTATTAATAATATTTTAAATTTAAAAATCTTAGCAAGAAATTATATATATATATATGTTAAATCTTAGTAATTGTTATAACAAGTGTAATAACAAAAACACAAATAAGATAAGTATACTTTTTTTATTAATTTTCATACAATGATTAAAATCATTAGATATTTATTTTTATTAGTAATTGTTTAAAGCTTTTTTTTTAGATATATAAGTCTAATCATTTTAGTACCTGAAAGATAACTTTTTAAAAATGTTGAAAATAAAAAATAACTCTAATAACAATCTACCTTCTTTTTATCTAGCTATCCTTGCCAATATAATCTGTTCTTATTATAATTCAAATAATATTACTAGTCCTTATTAAATATCTCAACTATTTTATAATAATGACTCTGATTCTGATCAATCTACTAGATTTATAAGAAATGCACATGATACTTTTTCTATAATAAGTAATAAAAGTAGACAACATTAATCATCTTTTTCAACCCAATCAAGACAATTCAGACAATCTAAACAATCTGTTTAACAAACTTCTTTCAGGCAACCATTACCTTTCAGACAATATGTTTAGCAAACTTATTCTAGGCAACCATTATCTTCTTATCCTATCTCATATTATGCATTATGATTATTATTACCACAGTTATAGCAAATATATAAAAGATCAGCATTATCTGATCATTGATCTTCTAATCAAAATCAGTTACATAATTATAATAGTATAAAAGTTTGTTTTTTTTTTAATTTTTAAATATTGATTTTTTGATCTAATTTTTTTTTTTTAATATCTTTTTAAGGATGTTTAAGTTATTGTCACTGAGAAGCTAAGAACTGAGAATATCTTTTTGCTTAAACATGTCAAATATACAATCTAATCAAACAGTTAAACAATAATTTTTAAGATCTGAAAAATAAAATATAGCATAGAAATGTTCAAGATACTCAAGGTAAGAATCTTTTACCCAAAGTGTAGAATATAAGTATTATAGAAAACAAAAGCATATTTTGAGCACTTTTTTTTTTAGCTTATTCTGAGCACTTTTGTTTTTACATTTTTACAAGAAATATATATTAGTGTTGTCAAATGCCTTTTTCTGCATATAATATATCTCACTCAAGATAAAATTAAAGAGTTCTTTAAGGACTATTTGAATAAAAAGTTCTCTAAATTCATAGCAAACTTAAGTGCTAACAATTTTGCAAATCAGTTTTATAGTATGTTGTATTCTTAAATAAGCAATAATATTTGATACATGTGTATATTATTTTATATTATTATTAATTATTTTCAATAGGTCTAAGCATTTTTTATAGTGCTTAATTTTTAATAACACTTATAAAAAATGAAGAACCTGCATAATTCAGCATTGCAGAACATATATTTACAATTTAAAATATATTTGGTTGTGAAAGGCATCTTTATCTCAGAAGCAATACTAGTACTGAGGATATAATAAGATAAAAGCAAAGCCAAGAAGTGTACAATTGCTATTGTGTGTTCTATGAGCAAGATGATAAAGGTGTTTTCTAGATTGCAATTATTACAAAAACTGCATTTAGCACAGATGCTGCCTTTACTTTTACAAACTATTATTGTGCCTTTATACTAGCTATATATAACATTATATTGAATTCCTAATTGAAAAATATTATCTGTAGTAAAAGTTGAATTAAATATTACATGGTGCATATTTGGTAAGTATTTGTAACATATCAATTGTAACTACAAAATGAATATTACCTTTTATTATACTAGAATGACTTTTATAATAGCAGTCTTAATTAAGAATTAGCCAATACAATCATTAATAATAAGTTTGCTTTAGGCTTTCATAAAGCTGAACAATCAACACAAATGCAATTAATGCAGGCCAATTCTAATACTAAACCTAACCTCAATACAACTCTTCTATTTTAAAGTAATTTTTTAATTTTTTTGCAAGATGTATAAGATGAATTGTTTGGAATTTATTAGTAGTATTGTTTTTTTCTTGTAATTTTTTATATATTGTATGCAAAATGTATCTTATATATATAAAATAAATTATATTTAATTTAAATATATAAATTTTATTTGCTTTAAGTTAATAAATATAAAAGTAAATCACTATAGTATTTAATATAATGATTTGTATATATTGATTCTAATATTATAAATATAGCAGTACATATTGATTAGTATTATAATTATTATAAATCAGCAGAGATGATTTATATCATTATATATCTTTTGATTACCAATAAATATATAACTCTCTATTTTTTTTCCTGACGAATAAGTTCTTGTAGCTATGTAAATCTATTGAAATTAATTAAAAAAAGTTTATTTAAAAAGTCTTAAATAGCAAGGCAACTGAATCTTTAATGATACTACTGTAAATGCTAGCTTAGAAAAACAGATACCAAGGTTTTAGTAATCAAATAGGTAAAAACCTCTGGGTTGGAAGTCTCAGAGATATTACCAACTAAGCTACTAAAATGAACTATAAGAAAAGAATATTGGGCCAATCTAATATACTAATAGACTAGTAGTAGTTTTATATAAGCTATCTGAATTAAAAATCTAATAAAATTCAGAAGTATACTAAAGTACTAAGTTATAATGTAAAGTAAATGCTAGGGTCTAAGTAAACTCTACAAGGGCATAGCAGTTTAATGATTAAGTTCTAACTACAAATATTAATTCTGTTATAATAATATTTAGATTGGCTATAAAAATAAGTACAGAAGGCTCTAGAGGGTTTATCTTAAGAATAAAATAGTTTTAAGGTTAAGATAATGATCTGAGCATTTAGATATAATCAAGTAAGTTAATGCAGATTACAGGTTCAAAGAGTTTAAAGTAAAACACATAAGCAGAAGTGTTAGATATAGCAATTAGTAAGAAACCTTTGGACAGACTTCTTAAATAGATAATATAAAAAGTTACATATATAGCCAATTGTATGCTCTTCTGTAGTAGTTTATAGAATTACATTATCAAAAGTCATTAATAAAAGTCAAAAAACCAAAGAGGTTACCTTAATACTAAAAAAAAAAAGTAATTCTTATTCTTAAATATTATTATACTAAATTTTATTTAATTTATTAGCATTTTAAAAAAGTAAATTAGAACTAAAAAAGTACAAATTTGCAGACAAATTTGCAGGCAAATTTGCTTGCATTAGTTTATATTCTAAGGAATAATAATAATCATACTAGCATGACTAGCAGATTATAGAGCATCTGTGTAATTAGTTATATAGAGAAATACAAATCTGTATTAAGTAATACAAACTCTAACCAAATTTTTGTAACTGTGTAAATTTGTTAAAATTAGAAAACAAAAAGTTTATTTGAAATGACCTAAGAGAAAAATAATACAGATTTTTGACAATACTACTGTAAAAGCTAAATCTAGAAAATGAATACCAATATTATAGTACTCAGATAGGCAAAAATCTCTAGATTAGAAGTCTTAGAATTATTACTAACCAGACTGCTAAAATAAACTAAAAGAAAAGAATATTGGACTAGCTTGATATACTGATAGACTAGTTATAGGTCTTATATAGACTATCTGAATTAAGAGTTTAATAAAAAGATAGAGATATACTAAAGTACTAGAAATATGCTATAAAGTAAATACTAAAATTTGAGTGAATTCTATAAAGCATAGCAGTTAAATAATATAACTCTAACTATAAGAGTTAGTTTTGCTATAGCAATTACAGGTTGAATAAATAAATAAAATATGAATAATAAGTAAATAATATAAAAAAATCTGCTATTATTCTACCCTATATCTGCCAAATAAGGTTTGTTGATATAAGTAATATTATAGTAACATAATAGCAAAATAATAGAACAGTTTTATTATTTTACTTTTAGTTATAAAAACTAAAAGTAAAATAATAAAACTGTTTTATTATTTTGCTATTATGTTACTATTATGTTACTCATATCAACAAACCTTTTGCTATTTTACTGTTATTCTGCTATTATGCTGCTATTATGCTGCTATTATACTACTGTTATACTGCTATTATTTGGTAGATATAAGATAGAATAATGACAGATTTTTTTTTTATTATTTATCTATTATTTACTCTTTATTTATTTATTTAACTTGTAAATACTAGATCAATTGTAAAAAATAGATACAGAAAGTTTATCTCAAGGATAAAATAGTTCTAAGCTTGAAATGATGATCTGAGTATGACCTAATAATATTAATATAGATGCAGGTTTAGAAGGTTTAAAATAAAATACCTAAGCAAAGATGTTAGATATAGCAATTGATAAAAAACCTTTGAGTAAACTTCTTAAATAAGCAATATAAAAAAGTTACATATATAGTTAATTGTATATTTTTTTTGTAGTAATTTATAAAATTATATTACTAAAAAAGTTGTAAATTAAAGTCAAAAGGCCAAAAAGATTACTTTAATATTAAGCAATTCACAAAAATTAAAAAAAATACAATTATAAGCTTGTATTAGACTTTTAAAAATTATAAATTATATTAAATAGAAATTACTTTATTTTTTTTTTGATATTAAAGTGACCTCTTTAGTCTTTTGACTTTTATTAATAACTTATTGGTAATGTGATTCTATAAACTACTATAAAAAAGAATACAATTGACTATAAATATAACTTTTCTATTTTTTTATTTAAAGAGTTTATCTGAAAGTTCTTTATCAATTGCTATACCTAATACCTCTACTTGGATGTTTTACTTTAAATCCTCTAAATCTGTAACTTGTATTAACTTACTAGATCGTCTCAGATGCCCAGATCATTGTCCCAATCTTAAATCTAATTTATTCTTAAGATAAACTCCTTAAAGCCTTTTGTACTCATTTTTATAGCTAATCTAAATATTGCTATAGCAGAATCAATATTTGTAATTAGAGTTGTATTATTTAATTGCTGTGCTCTTATAGAGTTTATACAAATTCTAGCATCTACTTCATAGTATAACTCCAGTACTTTAGTATACTTCTGTTTTTTGTTTAGCCTTTTTATCAAACTCTTAATTTAGATAGCCTATATAGAATTATAATCAGTTCATTAGTATATTAGACCAGCCTGATATTCTTTTTCTTTAGTTCATTTTAGCAGCCTAGTTGATGATACCTTTGAGACTTCCAACTTGAAGGTTCTTGCCTATTTAGCTATTATAACTGAATGCTATGATCTTAGTATCTATTTCCTTAAATTAGTCTTTACAGTAGAGCTATCAAAGATCTAACTACTTTTCTATTTAGGTCTTTCTAAATAAACTTCTTGTTACCAAATTTTAACAGATTTACATGGCTACAAGGACTTATCTAGTGTTTGTATTGTCCAATTTGTCAATTTGCATTACTTTGTATAACAAATTATACAGATGCTCTATAATCTGCCAGTCATGCTAGTGTGATTACTATTACAGATATTCTAATTCAATTATTAGTAACAGTTGCCATAATACAAATATTACATAGATGATTATACAAATTTTTGCTGTTAATAAAATTTGAACACCCAACCTATTATTTAAGGAGTTAACAATCTGACCACTTCACTAAGTTAAGACATCTCCAGAAAATACTTTATTATTTTTCTATTTATTTAAATTATTTAACAAAAAACTGCAAAAGAAAAAAAATTTTAACTTCATTATAAAGAGTTAGTATAAGGTACTGGTTAGTTTAAGAGCAATATTAACAGATTTTTAGCAACTTAATATATATATAGTTATGTTTGTATTATTGTATTATTTTCAATTTATATCATTAACAATTCTGTTTAAAAAGTAAATACTTCTAACTATTTAAATGATTTTATATATTGATCTTTAAAAGAAAGTAAACTAAATCATTTATTTTTACAAAATTTTTCTTAAAAAAAATAAAGATACTAAATGAACAAACTTTATAGCTTTTGTGAGTTTTTGATCTTTAAAAGTATTTCTTATAGATTTTATAGTTATATAAAACTAATATATTTATTTTTATTGTTTATTTAATGAAAAACTTTAGCTTTTACTAACTACTTCTTTTATAGTTTTAGAATGCTTTTAAACTATTGTTATAGAATAAATTATTATTATTTTATTATTATTATTTTATTATTATTTTATTATTATTATTATTATTATTATTATTATTATTATTATTATTATTTTATTATTTAGTATTAGTTATTTCATTATTGTATTATTATTATTACTAGTAGTTGCTAAAATTTTTTAGTCAATTAGTAATTACTTAGTTACTTAGTTGCTTAGTTATCTAGTCACTTAGTTACTTAGTTATTCAATAATAAGTTACTTAGTAATTATTAGTTATTAGTTGCTAGAACCTTCTAGTTTCTTAGTAATTACTTAAGTTATTTAGTCACTTAGTTGCTTAGTTGCTTAATGCTTAGTTGCTTAGTTACTTAGTCACTTAGTTGCTTGGCTGCTTAGCTCACAGATATATAAACTCTGCTAAATTCTTCAAGTGCAATTAAGCAACAAACACTTCTTTTTCTTTAATATTGTAAACACATTTTAGGATCTTTTAGAAACAGAAACCTAAAAATAGCTCTTCTTGTTATTACTTTAATAAATAGTTTTTAACTATAAACTATATTAATACTTTCTCTCTAAGGTAATTCTTACAGGCAAGATTTATCTCCTTTTAGTAAAATAAAGTAAAGTTATTAGTATTGCATTACCTTTTCTGAACTGTCTCAAAGAAGGATATAGTTTCTTAACAATATCTAATAGAAGCTATACTTTTTTCTTGAACACCACATATATCTATAAGGGATTTTTTGTCCTATGTCATTATTATAGTATGAAAATTAAGAAAGCTTTCACCTATAATATTTAGTGCCTTCTGGTAGAAAAAGTTAAATTTTTAAAGAAAACAAGTCATCTTAGATGAAACATTTCTGAATATATTGGAAAAGCTATCCTAACAAAAAAGCTAGACAAGTATTAGTTATTCTGACAAAAAACCTAAACAAGTATTAGTTATTCTAACAAGAAACTCAGATGAGTATTAGTTATTCCAGCTAAAAACTCAGATAAGTATTAGTTATTCTAGCAGGATTTCAGATGTATAAACATTTTTTTTTTTATAGTTCATACTGCTACTAAACTCTATAACAAAAACATCCAAAGCCATTAACAAGCACACCTAACTGAATCTTATCTTGCAATAGATGTACTTTAAGCACAATATCCAGATTTATTTTGTCTTTAGTGTTATTTTTTTTAACATACTAGTGTAATAAAATTTACTAAAAAACTATTAAGCTGTAGCAAATTTTAAAGTGATGAGTGTCGAGTAGAAGATCTTTTATTTAAAGAAAAATAAAAT
>CAJVQA010005606.1:0-15928 GCA_910591915.1 Cetraspora pellucida | reverse complement strand
TATATGCAAAAGGTTTAAATAGGCAAGACCCATAGTTGGCTTGCAGATATGGCACCTAGTATAGAATCTGTATAGTAATGTATAAGCAAACTACTTAAATTAGACACCAAAAGTGTATGTGTGGCTAGTTGTAACCTCCAATGTAAAGGAGCCTCTGGAGGCATCTGTGTCCAAATACATGAATAAAAACATCAATTTCTATAGACAGAAACTTTAACTAAAAAAAAAAAAAAAAGTAAAATATTTATTTATTAAAATAAATAAAATTTTTTAAATTTTGATTCTTTAAAGTTTGCATTCATGTTATAAGAATTTCTATTATATTTTAGTTTTTTTAGCTAAAATTAAAGATAACTAAGATAAAAATCAATATTATTAATTATATTAATCATAATATACAATTTCTAATTTGAATTATTAATGCTAAATATTATATCAATTTTAATTATATTAAAATTATTATTTAATAAATAGTATAACAATATTATTAAAATCTAATATTAGTTATAAATAAATCAATATCTATAAAAATTTCTTTTTTACTAATGATTGGGTTAGGATACCTGTTATAGCAGTCACACCAGCATGACTGGCAGGTTATAGAGCATCTGTACAATATTAGAGTTATATAAAAAGATGCAAACTAACAACTGGATAGTACAAACACTAGATAAGTTCTTGTGGCTATATAAATCTGTTAAAATTAGATAACAAGAAGTCTATTTGGAAAGACCTGAGTAGACCAGATCTTTAATGATACTATTGTAAAAGCTAGATCAGAAAAACAGATAATGTATTTAGAAATAATATTCTAAATAATACTAGTGAATAGTGTTAGGTTAGAACATGTTCACCAATGTGTTAAGGAGTTAGGTAAGTTGCAATAAAAGCAGTTCATATTATGAAAAGTGAGTGAGTATATTTTATAATATAAAAAGTGTATATATAGTTCATTTAATAGAATTTTGATTTTAAAGGATTTAAAATGTTTAAGTTTAAAGTTAGTTATATTAAGTATTAGTTTTTTGTTATAATTGAAGTATAGCCAAATGGATTTTCAATCTATTTCAGAAATAAGTTGGTTTCATTCTTGGATCTGTTTTTGAGATAACTATATTATCAGAATGTAGACTTTACAAATATTTTTAATAAATGTTCTTGTAGAGTATTCTATAAAATATTAGTTCTAGAATAGCATGTAGTATGGGTTGTAGATATTAGTATAGTTAAAATATAAATCAGAAAAAAGATTATGTTACTTGGTAAGAGAGTCAGCAAGATTGTTTAGATTATTGTCAGTATGGGCTTGCACTTTATAGAAATTAATTTGAAGATTGTAAGATTTAATAATATATAATAAGATATGCTATATAGGCCATGTATTGAATTTAAAAAGTTATTAGAATTGGAAAGTGTAGTATAGATGTTAGTATATTTATTAATAATAGATTGAAAATCTGTAAAAATGTTGACTATTGCATTTTGAAGTATAGTAGAGATAGCTAAGAGAATGGCCATCAGTTCTGCTTTGTAGAATAATAATTAGAAGTTAATTTTAACAGAAAATTTGTAAATAATTTGGTTATTGTTATTAACCTAGACCCAGCCAATGCCTATTGTATATTGGTTAGTTCTGATATTAATTACTAAGCCATCAGTATAAAAGTTAAGTTGTTATTGAGAGCTATTGAGAATTGAGTATTGTTTAAATATATTTGCTACTTTATTAGTTTTGAATATTTTAAAAACATAAGAGTTAGAAATTGGAATTGTTGGTACTGAAAGAACTGATAGTGGATGCTTAATAGCTGTTGAATGAATAAGGTCAATATAGTTGGCATTAAAGTTTAATAAATTAGAATTGACTCTTTCTAGAAATTGGAAAAAGATAATTGCAGATACATTAATTGTATATAAATTCTAAATTCTATTAGAGTTTAAATGATAGCCTAAGAAAGATAAGCATTGAGTTGATAAAAGCAGATAGTAACTAGAATGATTTATATTAATATTTGTTTGCTAGTATATGATAGATATTTAGTTAGTGTTTTTGAAATGTCTGCAAATTTTGCTAATAATAATCTTATCATTAGTATATATAAATAACTAGAGTTTAGATTTTTTAAAAATATGTTATGAGCAGTATACAAATGATTATATTTTGGTTGTTGGTGATGTGAAAGAAGAATTCTAAAACTATTGTAAACCATTATAGTGTTTTTTAAATAAGTAACTATAATAGTTTTCATTTTTTAGATAAGTATAATAGTCATAATGAGAGATGTTTCTATTTTAGTAAAGTAGTATTGTCAGCTGTATAAAGCTGTTCAAGGTATAGAATATTGAGATTTTTGATTTGTTTTTTAAAGCTAATATATTAAGAATATTGAGATAAAATTGATTGTAATAATTGAAGGTTGTATAATATAGACCTTAATAGAAATTGTTAAATAAACTGGATAACAAAATATATAAAAAACACATGACCAACTAGATCACTAGAATTAGCAAAGAAAAAGAATATATAAGTATATTATACTAGGCCATCTGGATTAGAAGTCTATAAAATCTGTTAGTTCTAAATTGCAGCTAGTAAAAGATAATAGAAAAGATATTGAAAAAATAAGTATCAGAGTTTGGATGAACTTTACAAGCTTAATAGCAGTTTAATAGATAATTCTGACTGCAAGTGTTGATCTTGGTCATAGCAGAACATTTTGATTAGCAGTAGATAGAAAATATATGCTTACTTTAGTAGGTTTACTCTTAAGGATAAAATTGTCTTAAAATTAAAACAAAGATCAAAATACAAGTAACTTAAGAATAGAGTAACATAGATCATTTTTACTAGTATTTTTATAGCAAATTATATGATATTATATAATTTATATATAAAATTTTGTTTATATTATACAAATTGTCTATATAAATCTTATGTGACCTAGAAAACTTATAAGCTGACTTAGACAAACTTAGTAATATATAAAGTATTTTTTTTAAATAAAATTAAATTATAAAATTTTATTAAAATAATTAGAAGATATAGATTTATATACTATTAAATTTTGGTAACAATTGAATATAATACTGAAAAGTTTTATTAATAATATATATATTTTTTATATATAAAATTTTATTTGCTAGGAAAATTATATAACAAATGATCTATATTATCTCTACTCTTAATGAAGTTAATACAAGAGTTTTGAATTAGAGGGTTTAAATAAAACATCTAAACAGGAGTGTTAGATACTGTAACTGGTAAAAAACCTTCAGATGGACTTCTTAAATAGATAATATAGAAAAGTTATATGTGTAACCAGTTGTATACTTAGTGTGATGTTTAATAAAAATATTAATAAAATCAAAAGACCAAAGTGATTATCTTAAATACTAAAAAAAAATATTAAACTAAAAAAATATTTATTATATTAATTATTACAAATATTAATATTTGTGTTTTTTTCAAAAAATAAATATATTATATATATATAAAAAATGTTTTCTATTATTTCAACAATAGTTAATTTTCTTTTTTTATTATTTTTATCATTTTTTAAAGTTTTTTTTTAAAAAAATGATATATGTTAGTAGTTCTTTTTTTTAATAAATAAGCAGAAAAAAGCATTTATATCAAATATTTTATATATATTCAGAAATTCTAAGATATAGTAAACTAGAGTATAAATCTACAGCAAAGGCTTACAAATTGCTTATTTTTAAGACTCAGCCTGGCCTACATTTAATGTTAACTTTTTTTAACTTGTATATATTAAATTTTTTCTTTAGTTCAACCTAATTCTGATTAGCCTACAAAATTTATTATTAAATTTTACAAATTTTTTAGTCTGACCCAGCTTGTAATTATAAAATTTTACTTTAGGTCTAATTTGATCTGCAAATTTTTGCAGACCAAATTAGGCTGGACTGGGTTACAAATCTAATACAAGTCTTTAATATATAGTATTATATCATTAAGTCTGTATAACTTTTTAATTAAAGTTAGTAAATTTGGATTTTTAGTTAAATATATTAAAAATATATTAATCCAAACTAGTGTTTTTTTTTAAATTCATATCTATTTATTTGATGTTTATATATATCTAAATATAATTTGTAAAAATTATTTTATAGTTGTCATATTTGTATAACATAGTTTTTTTTTTTTTTAAATATTAAGGTGAGTACTTGAGACCCAGAATTTTATTGATAGTATATTTGGCTAATGGTTGCATTACAACCACAGGGAGCAACCATGGGAAGAGTGTACAACTAGCCACTTGTACAACTTTAGTTATTGTCTAATTTAAGTAGTCCGCCTGATACTTTATTGTATTTTTTTTTCTAAATTTTTTGTAAAACTTATTTTATATGATATCTACTATACTCATTAGAAAATTTCTTGTTTTTTGTATTGATATCAAAATATTTTGTACTCTCTTTACTAACTTCTCTTATAAAAGACCTTTAATAAGCTTTTTTCCTATTTCTGTACTTTTTTCTTCTGTTTGGCCTCAGATTGCTTCTTTTAGCTATATTTGAGTAATACTTTTTTTTTTTGAAAGTATGTTTTATGCTATTGCTATTGCCAATGTTTCTGCCTTTATCTAATAGTTTTTATAAAAGGAGCATATTGCTAAATAGTTCTGGTCTTTTTTTTTTTCTTTTTTACAAACTATACAATTTGCTTCTACATATAGGTCTAGTCATCTTATTACTAATTTCTTAAGTATAGGCATTTTTCCTTGTATGCATTTAAAGAGTATGTTTAGTTTTTTACTTTTTGTAGTTGAGATGCATTTTGTTCTATTCTGATTCTTAATCTTTTTTCATAATAGTACTCAGCAATGCTTGCTTTTCTCTCTTTTGGTTTTAGTTTTTTAATTGCTAATGCACAGCTTCAATCTGCATTGTTTCTGATATTAAAGACTTCTTTAACAAAGTTTTGTATTAGGTTTTCTACTATTTTATTTTTTCAAAAAAATATTATATTAGATCTTGAAATAGGTTCTTCTATAATTTCATTCTTATTTTGTATATTTGCTCCTCTTTTTGCTACACTATCTGCCCTATTATTCTACCTATTGTCACTATATTCCTTTACCTTTATTAACTCTAAATCTAATTTCTTTGCTCATATTGTATTTTTTATATTTACAACTAAGTTATAATTTTTTCTTTTCATTCTTTTTTTTGTTGTTATATGTTGTGTATTATTATATATACTTGCTATAGCTGCTATATTATTTATATATATTTTAATTTTGCTTTTGCTTAGTACTATAATAATTATACACCAGATAGTTAGCAGCTCTGCCTTTGTTGAAGAAGGCTATCTTCTAGCCCTAATGGCATCTATATCTATTACATACTCTTCTTTATTGTTTACTTATATCCAACCAGCTTCCATATAGTCTGAATTTTGATTTTTCTTTTTTGATTTTACTAATAACTGTCTATATAAAAAATTAACTCCTCTTGCTTAATATTGTTCTCTTTAATATGCTTATGTTTTTCTATTAATAACTCTGTAATACTATTATTAATTTTTTGTTTTTTAATTATTTTAATGTTACTGTTTTCTATACAAATCTTTTTTAAATATTTTTCAGAGTTTGAGATCTTGCAATCTTTTCTCTTACAATAAGGTCTAACATATTTGTATTAATTTCTAGTTGCCATACTTCTTTTCTATTTATATATCTTGTAATTATTCTATAGATTTTCTGTTTTTTGTATTTTCTTTCACAACTATTACCAGTACTGTTGTTTTATGTTTGTAGCCTTTACATTTTTTTAATATTGTTTTTTGTCTTTCTGGTTGGTAAATTGCCTTCTAGTGTTCAACTTGTACTGTTTTAGATGTTCTAGCTACTATTCTTCCTACTAGTACTTCTTTTTTCTTATAGAATAGTGTATTGTTTATAATCATTCAATCTTTTTATCTTGCATCATCTGATAGTTCTTCTATTTACATTTTAATTCTTTTTTTGTTTGAAGCCACAATTCTAAAATCTGGGTTCACTATTCTGCAGCTTGGCTCTTCTATCATTTTTATTTTTAAAACTTTGAATCATTTCACTGATCTACCTTTGGTATTACTTCTTTTTAAAAAACTTAACTACTGCTATGTAATCATTTTGTTTTCTTTTTTGTCAATTAACTGATACACAAACATAATACCTAACTCTTTTAATCCATATGTAACTATTGGTGTAAAGTTTTCTTCTAAAATTTTATATATTCTTATGCTTTTCTTATTAAAATTTGGGCTTTTATAGTTAAAGTTCAAAACTAATTGTAATTCTTTTGCTTTTAGCATTATTAAACATGCCAAATTGTTTTTCTATAGCTTTGCACTTGCTTTAAAAATATTTTCTTGCCACATGTTTTTAGATACTTCTATTAAATAAAAAGTATTTTTTATTCTTATATTAGTTACTAGAGGCCTGCGTTGGGTCCTGCAGCCTGGCCAGGCTGGGCCTGAAGCAAAATTTTATAATTGCGGGCTGGGCTGGGCCAAAAAATTTGCAAAATTTTATAATTATGAGCCAGTGCGGGCCTAAAAATTTGTAAAATTATATAAGAAATTTTTGTGAACTGGGCTGAGCCTAAAAAAAATTATTAACCCTAATTGCGGGCCAGACCAGGCCTCAAAAATAGGCAATTTGCAGGTCCCTATTGGTTATTGTTTCTTTTAGGTCTGCTGTATTGAGTCGATTATACAAACTGGTAATTTGCTTAAGCAGTAACTAATCCCATAATGAGTTAAGATTATCCAAGTTTCTGTGATACATTATGCTATTTCTTACAGATCATATGATTTTCTTTTTTCTTTTTACCAGACTAATTATTGGTATATGTATGTTAATTATTGTGTTTTTTGATAATCTTATTGTTTGTAGCATGTAAATTAACTTGAGTATGATGCACATATTGTTAATTTATAATATTTAGCTAATTATTAGCTTTTTTGGATTTAGATTCTTTACAAATGTTTATACTATTTCTTTAGGTTTTGACTTTATCATTGATTCTTTCAGTTTGCAATTTAGCCAAATTTCTAGAAATCATATAATTTTATTTTCACTCTCCTTCTAAATCCACTCTTTGCCAAAAAAAATTGTTCTATTTTTCTTTTCTTTTTTAGTATTTATCATAATAAGTTTGGTTTTTTTTTTATTAATTTGTATATCATTTAAGTTAAAGAAATCTTTTGCTATTTTGATAATTTTTTCTATTTGCCTTTTATTTGATGCAACCAATATTGTATCATCTGCATATGCTATTATAGCTTGTCTCTATTTTTTTCCTTTTTGCATTGTAGTCTCTATGCTATTATTGTATAAAGTGTACAATGTATAGCCTAGTCTTGGGTCACTTTGGATTCTTTCTAATAATGAGTTATAGAATATTCTTCATACTAAAGATAAGATTACTTCACCTTGTTCAATGCCATCTTTAATCTTAAAAGCTTTTGTTGTTCCTAAGTTTGTAATAATTTTTGATTGTTAATTTTCAAACAAATTTAAAATAAAAGTACTTGTTATTTCTGATATTTTAAGTCTTTTAAGTGCCAAATCTAATGCTACTAATAATACTGAATCAAAGGCTTTTTTCATATCTTGTAATATTAGCCAAAGTTTTTTTTGTTATCTTTTGCATCTTCTATTATTGCATTAATAATGTGTACTGACTCTTCTATTGCCCTACCTGGCAGTCTTGCAAAGTTTGATCCTTTTAATATATTTTTTTATAAAATATTTGCATTAATCTTTTAGTAAATATTTTGGTTATGCATTTTCATAAGGTTTTTAGTAATGCTATCAGTTTTACATTGCTTAGATTATATTGCCAATTTAAGTCTTTTGGGATTGGATAAATTTGAGACATCTTCTAATTGCTAGCCATTTTGATTAGCATGTAGGTGATTTCTGACACACTTGGGACTGTATTATTTTTAAGTTCTGATAACATTTCTAGCCATTCTTCTTTTGTAATATCCTAATTTAGTTGTTCATACTAAATTTCATTAATTTTTTTTTTTGGCTAGTATATTTTCTCTTACCTATTTTTAATCTTATAGCTTTGAAAGTTTCGTATTCTGAATTGTTGCTAAAAATTCTTTTTGGTCTTCTTAAGCACCTCTTGTAGACTTGTTATTAGCTTTCTATTCAAGTCTTTTAACTTAACAAGTCTGTCTATTCTTATTTTATTTAATAGTTTGTTCAATAGACTCATTAATATTCTTCTTTGCTTGTCTTTTATAAAGAATTTTCTACCAGCTACATATATTAGAAATTATTTTTTCTGTCCATATCTCTGTAATTTTTTCTATGCTGGCTTATGTTGCTTGTTTATATATTTTGCTATAATATTTAAGTCTTTTATATTTTCTGAAATCAAATCTAATTTGATATTTTTCTTTTCTAAGTTGATCTATTTTTCTAGCTATAATAATGCTTTAGTCAGCTCAAATTTCTTTGCTTTATTGTTCCTTTTGTTCTTAGTAGTATTTAGAACTTTTTTCTTCAGTATTGTCTTTCTTGCTGCTTCTAATATACTTCTACTTATAACTTTCTATATTTCATCTAAGTTTTTTTTAGACTTTTTTGTATATTTTATTCTATTTTTTTTTATTTTTTATGCTAGGTTTTTATTTTTAAACATTCTGTCTAACTCTTTTTTATATTTTTTCTAATTCTCTTTTGCTGCTTTTTTATATAGAAAAATTGTTTGATATTGTTCTAATTTCTTAAGTTTTAATACTTTGTGTCATGCAGTTATGTAATTTAATTTTAATTTTGCAATTGCTGTACCATGGTTACTATTTATGCAGTTAGACATATCTTGAATTTTTGCATCGATGAGTCCACTTGCAAGCTTCTCTGTTATCCAAATTTAGTCAATTCTTGTACTGAATTCTTCATTTATCTATAAAAATTTCTTATTTCTCAGATTTTTTATTCTAAAAGAATCTTTAAAATCCTGACTGATTAGCTATTTTAGAATTGATTCTTTTTTAAAAGAGCTGTATTTTAAAATATTAGACCTATATAGCTCTGAATAAACAATGCAGTTTAAGTCATCTATGATTATTATTTGTATTCAGTAAGTTCTTTTAATATATCTTTCTATAATTGCTCTTTGGATTCTTTTCTGTTCTTCTTTGTTATTAGATGGCATATATTTTATTATAACTATAAGTTTTAGTTGCTTAAATATGAAGTTTGCTACTATCATGTATTCATTAACTTTATCTATTTGTCTAAGATGTCTTTTTCATCTTTCTTCTACTAGTATTTCAACTCCTAAGTTTTTCTTTTTTGATGCATTTGAATCTGACCAAAAACTACTATATTTATTTAAATCTTTTATGATGAAAAAACCTTCTTTTTTGCTAATATTTGTTTTTATCAAACTTAGTATATCAATCTTATTATCCAAAACCCTTTTATATATTAATTCTATTTTGTGGCTATTACTTTTTATTCCATTAATATTATGACATGCAATGTTTAGTTCCAAGTTGCTTTTTCTAATTGACTCTATTAGTGATTCTTCTTTGTATATTAATTCTTGATTAGAAAGAACTTTTTTACTATTTTCTAATATTTCTGAAGCATCTATTTTCTCTGTACTCTGGTTATTTGATTCAACTGAGATGCTTTTTAGGAGCTATAGGCAGGATTTATTTGTTTATTGTCTAAACTGTTAAGTTTCTTTAATATTTTTTATAATATGTTTTGATGCTTTTTAATTCTTTAAATAATTGACATATTTCTTCTTTTTGCTCTATACTGTTTTTTGTTTTTTCTTTTTGTTTTTCTTTTTTTCTTTTATTTACTTTAAATTTAATCATTTTTGGCTTCTTGTTTCCAAAGTTATAAATGTTTTAAAAAAAACTTAGTCTTCTTTCTTATTTTTTATCATAATACATTTTTGTGTTTTTTTGATCTGATTTACTTGGCTCTATTTCTTTTTTTTTTAATGCTTGTTTTTCTTTATATTAAGACAACTTGTTATAATAATAAAAAGCATTTTTTTCTTTTGCTTTTTGGCAATCTTCTTTAGATTTAAAGTATGCAAAGGCTATATTTCTTTTGTTATTATTACTGTTGTTTAGTATAAATAATGCCTTAACTTCTAAAGGTCTTAGTTGTCTTAACAAGATTGGCTCTAATGCTGATTTTAAAATGTCTTGTAATGCTGTCTTGTATTTTCTTTTTTTTTCAAGTATTTCTGAATTAAAACTTCCTAGTATAATTCTACATATTGATTCTTTTTCAAAATGCACTGACTATCTTAATGCTAGTGGGTTTAGTCTTTGCTAGTTCTAACCTGTGATTTGAACTAATGCAGTTTTTATCTTTTTTAAAGTTCTTTATTCAAGTATTTTTGTTTTTTCATAGAAACTTAAATAACATGTTACTCTTTCATATTTTGCATCTTTTGGTAAGTTCCAAATTGTTAATATTACTGTTAAATTATTTGTTTTTTTAGATTGTTTATTTTGTTTTTGTTTTTACTTTAGCATCTTCTTTTGTTCTGAGTTTTTTGATCTGTTTTTAGTAAACTATATAGAGTTACTTATATTTTTAAATGCCCATCTTGATGCATGGATGTTTTTATAGAATCTGTTTTCTGGATTTTTTCTTTTTTCTACTAATGTGCTCTTTTTTGTTCTATTGTTGTGTCTTAAAAGTATTAGTCTTTTTGACTTTTCTGTTTCTAGATTATATATATCACATTCTGTTATTAATAGTACTACTTTATTTTTAATATTTGCTTTATTTGAATTCTTAAGCATTTCTTTTTCTGTTTCATTTAAGGAAACTCCTGCTTGTTTATTAACTCTATCATCTCTTTTTTTATTCACTATTTCTGTTTCTTCTTCTAAGTGTCTTCATTTAAGACTGCTTTCTTGAACTATTAACTGTATTACTAGTGCTTCTAACTCTATTTTGTCTTTGTTTTGCTGAAATTCATTTTTTGTTGCTTTGTTGTTTGATTTTTTTTTCTTTTTCTTCAAGCTATCAATTTCTTTTTCTGCTATTATTTTCTTACTTTTTATGCAAGTTTCTTGACTTATTAGCTATAACATTAGTAGTTCAAGCTTTATTTTTGGCTCTATATTTTGTACTTTTTTTTTTTAGAAACATATATTATATTTTGTATGCTGCTTTTATTTTTTTTTCTCTCTTAGTTAATTAAAACTTTTTTCTTCATTGTTGTAATTTATTTTTTGGCAATATTTCTGCAAACTTCTTTATGCTTGTCTACTAAAACTCTTATAATATATATTTGTACTAAGTCACTTGCACCTAAGAAGTTTGCTATATTTATATCTATTTTTGCAATATGCTCTTTTTGCATATTTAAGCAGATATGCTTTTTTGCTATTGTTCTTTGGTTTAGATTATACAAATCTTTAATTTTTGCTATTGCTATTTTTGTTATTAGTTGTTTGTTTAACTTAAATCTAACTTTGTTCTAGAACCTTTTAAACTAATTACTAATTTAATAACTATGTATGCTCTTGTTTGCAGTACCTTATTTAGTAGTCATGTTCTGTATTGGTTAAGTGCTTAAACACATATTGCTTTGTTTACCTGTTTGTTTACTCTAACTTATATAATTGTTTATTATATAGTTTGTTTATGTGTTAATTGATCAGCTTTTTAGAGTCACAGCTAGTTTTTAATTTTTCTAAAAACTTTCTAAAAATTTTTAAAAAGCTTTTTAATATTTATTTTATTTTATTTTATTTTATTTTTTTTTATTTTTTAAAGATCAGACTTGTGATAATACTTTATTAACTTACATTAAGTTAGCTATTACAACTATTTTACAAAGATGAAAGTACAGCTAGTCACATATGCAACTTTTGGTTGCCTATTTAAGTAGTCTGTTCTAAGGTTCTATACTAGATGCTATACCTATAACCTACTAGGAGATTATTTATTTAAACCCTCTAATTATCTGCCCTGTTATATTGGAATCCCCAATTTACCCTCTGTATATATCTAACCAGTATACCATCTAAGCAGTATGATTACTTACCCTTTTTGTATTAGTTTCGAGACCATTATATATTTCAGAGTATATTATTTGCTAGTAAGGTGTGAAGGGCCTCTGTTGTTAACTATCTATTCACTTTTAGAACACTAACATGGGCTATTCTTACAGAGTTCATTTAGACCCCAGCACTGACTTCATAACATATTCCTAGTATTTTTAGTATACCTTTGCTTTGAACTTAGACTTTCAATCTAGATAGCTTGGAAGAACTGTAACCTGTCCTTAGTATATTGAGTCTGGTCTAATATTCTTTTTCTCTGATTTGAAATCTGGTAACCTAGTTGGTAGTACCTCTCACCCAAGGTTCTTGCCTGCCTGAATCCTCCACATTGGTATTCATTTCCTAGGTCTAGTCTTTATAGTAGTACTGTTAAAGATCCATGTTACCTTTCTGCTCAGAATTTCCAAGTAGGTTCTGGCTTCTCAGTTCTATGAATTTACATGGCCTGAGGACTTATTTTAGGTTTGCACCAGCCAGTACCAGTTTGCATTTCTCTGTGTAACAGTTTACACTAATGTCTCAGACCTGCAAGTCATGCTAATATAACTATAGTTACAGGTATTCTATTTCAACTGATCAACAGAATGCTGTTATCGTAATACTGTCTATATATTATTTAGATGATTATCCAAATTTTGCCATTAGTAGGTTTTGAACTTACAACCTACTATTTGGGAGTATGACAACTTATTTACTTCACTAAGTCACTACATCCTCTTTTAATATTTTGATAAACAGCTTCTTTAAGAAGTTGTTCTAGTATACTTATGCTGTTTTTGAGTTTTTTTTTTTTTTTTTTAATAGCAAAAAATCTGTTTCTTAAAGTAGTTTTTGAGTAAACTTTAATGTATTCTTTTTCTACTTTTGTAAAATCAAGATTAGCAGAAAGAGTGTTTGGTTTTTGGTCTTTTGACTTTTATTAATAACTTTTTTGATAATATAATTTAATAAACTATTACAAAAGAGCATACAATTGGTTATATATATAACTTTTTTATATTACTTATTTAAAAAGTCTGCCCAAAGGTTCTTTACTAATTGTCATATCTAACACCTCTGCTTGGATGTTTTATTTTAAACTTTTTGAACCTGCAAACTGTATTAATATTACTGAATTATATCCAAATGTTCAGATTATTATCTTAATCTTAAAACTATTTTATTCTTAAAATAAACTCTTTAAAGTCTTTTGTACTTATTTTTATAGTTGATCTAGTATTGCTATAACAGAACCAACATTTGTAGTCAGAGTTATATTATTTAACTGCTATGCCTTTGTAAAGTTTACACAAATCTGAGTATTTACTTTATAGCATAACTTCATACTTTAGTATAACCTTGTCTTTTTATCTGCCTTTTTATCAAATTTCTAATCTAGATAGTCTATATAGAACTATGCTTAGTTTATCAGCATATCAGATTAGTCTGATATTCTTTTTCTTTAATTCATTCTAGCAGCCTGTTTGGTGATACCTTTAAGACTTCCAACTTAGCGGTTCTTGCTTATTTGGATATTATAACTAGGTACTATAAGCTTGGTATTCATTTTCTTAAATTAGCCTTTACAGTAAGGCTATTAAAGATCTGACTACTTCTCTACTTAGTCTTTTTAAATAAACTTCTTGTTATCCAATTTTGATAAATTTATATAGGTATAAGAACTTATTTAGTATTTGCATCACCCAATTTGTCAATTTGTATTCCTCTGTATAATTAGTTATACAAATGCCTCATAACCTACTAGTCATACTAGTGCAATTGCCATTACAGATATCCTAATTCAATCATAATAACAGTTGCCATAATATGAATATTATATAAGTGATTATTTAAATTTTAACTGTCAATAGAATTTGAACATCCAATTTACCATTTAGAAGGTTAACAATCTGACCACTTTACTAGGTTACTATACTTCTTCTTTATTAAAATTTTTAAAACTATATATGTATATAATTTTATAGAATTTTTTAATATTTAAATTTAGCATTACTTGAACATCTTAATAATATCTAAATATAACTTGTTATACTATTTTAGTTAAAGATAAACTGTTTGTTTATCTACTTAAAAGTTGCATTATAAGAGTTTTTTCAAGCATAACAATTTTTATTTTTATTTTTATTTTTTTTCTTTTGCCATTTTATTTTTTTATTTTTTTTAACTTTTCTTCTGCTTAAATGTCTTTTTTTATTTTATTTATTATATTAATCTTTTTTCTAATTTTGTATTTTTTATATTAAATTTTTATATTTAGTTATAAAATATGTTTTATATTATTTTTGTTACTATGTTTATACATTTCTGTATTGTCTACTTGTTTAGAAGCTATTAAAACCTTTTTTCTATTTCTAACATAATTAGTTCTTTTATTAGTACTTTTTTGTTTATAATTTCTTTTTTTTTGTTTCTTTAAATAACATCTTATATAATAAATACTTGTATCAAAATTTTGGTTAGTTTTTTTTTTAAGTTTATTTTATGCTATTGGTATTGTTACTTTTTGTATTTGTTTTTATAAGCTTTTTTACTTATTACAACTTACTATATATACTTAGGTTTTTTTTAATATTTTAATAAATCTGATATTTTGTTATTATATATACTTTGATCTTTTTTTGTTTAGCTTATTTAATATAACTTTTTTTGTACTTAGTTTTTTTAAAGTACAGTGTACTTTTTTTTTTTTTATGTTAAGGTAACCTCTTTGGTCTTTTAACTTTTATTAATGACTTTTGGTAATATAATTCTATGAACTATTACAGAAGGGTGTATAATTGGCTATATGTATAACTTTTCTATATTACCTATTTAAGGAGTTTGACTAAAGATTCTTTACCAATTGCTATATCTAACACTTCTGCTTGGATGTTCTACTTTAAACTTTTTGAACCTGCAATATGTGTTAACTCACTGGGTTATAATCAGATACCCAGAATATCATTTCAATCTTAAGACTATTTTATCTTTAAAGTAAACTCTTCAAAGCCTTCTGTACCTATTTTTATAGCTAATCTAGATATTACTATAACAGAACCAACATTTGTAGTCAGAGTTATATTATTTAACTGCTATGCTTTTGTAAAGTTTATACAAACTTAAGCATTTACTTTATAGCATAACCTTATACTTTAGTATACCCTTGTCTTTTTACTTGCCTTTTTTATCAAATTTTTAATTCAGATAGCCTATGTAGAACTATGACCAGTCTATTGATATATCAGATTAGTCTAATATTATTTTTTTTCAATTCATTTTAGCAGCCTGTTTGGTGGTACCTCTAAGACTTCCAACTCAGAGATTCTTGCCTATTTGAGTACTACAACTAGGTACTATAACCTTGGTATCCATTTTCTTAAACTAGCCTTTATAGTAGGACTATTGAAGATTTGACTATCTCTCTACTTGATCTTTTTAAATAAACTTCTTGTTATCCAATTTTGATAAATTTATATAGATACAAGAACTTATCTAATATTTGCATTATCCAATTATCAGTTTGTATTTCTCTGTATAATTAGTTATACAGATGCACCATAACCTGCTAGTTATATTGATGCAATTGCTATTATAGGTATTTTAACCTAATCATTAGTAACAGTTGCTATAATACAAATATTACATAAGTGATTATTTAAATTTTTACTGTCAATAGAATTTAAACACCCAATCTACCACTTAAAAGATTAATAATCTGACCACTTTACTAGGTTACTATATACCTTTTTTATTAAATTTTTTTTTTTTTTTGGTATTAAGGTGACCTTTTTGGTCTTTTTACTTTTATTAATTACTTATCAGTATTGTGGTTCAATGAACCACTACAGAAGAGAATACAATTGGCTA
>CAJVQA010005605.1:0-15928 GCA_910591915.1 Cetraspora pellucida | reverse complement strand
TTTAATAAACAGCTTTTAACTATAAACTGTATTGATACTCCCCCTCTAGGGTAATTCCTACAGGCAAGGTTTATCTCTTCTTAGTAAAATAAAGTAAAGTTATTAGTATTATATTACCTTTTCCGAACTGCCTTAGAGAAGGGTATAGTTTCTTAACAATGTCTAACAGAAGCTATACTTCTCTCTTGAACACCGCATATACCCGTAAGGGATTCCCTATGCTGTGTCGTTATTATAGTGTGAAAATTAAGAAGGCTTTTACCTATAACAATGGCTAAATAGCAAAATGAAAGAAGCACTGGTTTGTAAGAAAACAAAAGAAATAGTCAGTCAAACAGCCAAAGATCTGAGATACAAAAAGATGATGAAGAGCCAAATTGCATACATAAACAATACAGTAATAATTCCTAAGCTAGAATATTTCTTGCAACTAACAAAAATTTCAGAAAAGATAATTGATAAAATACATCAACCATTAATATATTTGGCCAAACACAAGTGCAATATGATGAGAATGTTAAACAATTGCACAATTAAGCACAAAAACTTAGATAACTGTAAAACTCTAAGTCAAGAGATAATAACTAAGCAAATAAATAGTCTGTTCTCAAGACTTAATAAACAGAATAGCTTGGGCAAATTAACAAGACTTAGAATAGCACAAGGATGTCAAAAAGCAGGCTTAACAGAAAACATTTGGGACAATAAAAGAAAAATAGAGGCCAAGAAGTTTTGGAAAAACAATCTAGTTTGTTGAACAATAGCTAAAGCAAAAGAAATAAGAATAAACATTAAAGCAAAAAGACCTTTATAGAAGGTTTACAGACACAGCAAGCAAATAAGAGACATACTAGAAACAAGAATATGGATAGCAAGCAGTAGTACAATAAATGAATATGGGTTATTATATTTGAACCAACTAATAGATATAAAAGATGATAACTTGATCACATAGAGATAGCTCAAGAGCTTTCAAGAATTGTTATGTAAAAGAAAGAAAGCTAAGTGGTTTAGTGAAATAGAAGAAAAGATGTTAAAAACACAAATGAGCAGAGAAATACAAGAACAATACTAAATAAGAAGATATAATATGCAAGCACTAAAAATTAAGTGAACAAAGATGTCTGAAGACTGAAGAAAAAAAGAATAAATTATATATGGACCAAATCACAACTGACAAGTAGGCAAAGTAATTAAGAAGAAAAAGAAAAAAGTGCTAGCAGAGCATTGGTTAATGTATACAGAAGAAGAAAGAACATCAACAGAATTAAGCATATGCAAAGGCTATGAAAACAGTTCAGAACAAATAACAGACAAGTGTGAAAGATAGATAAGACAAAACCACAATGTAAAAGCAATACCAGAGCTACTGATAGAGAAGGCTAATAACAGAATAAATGCAACATTAGAGCAAATATTAGAAGATAGAAAAATAGAAGAATGAAAAAGAGATAAAATGAAGTTATTAGAAATAAAACAAACAGAAGAATTAGAAATAGAACTGATTAGAGAACAAGAATTAGAGAGCATAGTCACAAAGCAGTTAGTAGAGATACTAATACAAAACAAGATAAGAGACAAAAGAAAATACAGTTTCTATACTGATAAAGCATTGTACAAGAAGAGAAAAGAAGAAAACAATACAAAAAGAATGGGTATCAGTTGGGTACAAATAGAAGAAAAAGAAAACTGGCCAGAGAAGAAATTGTGTTAGGACTTGAAGGCTGGCCTTCAGCAATAGTAGCAAAATTAGCAGCAATATGAACAGCAATCTTAGCAGTACTAGAAGGAAAAAGTATAGAGGTTTTCACAGACAGCATAGCAGCATTAAGGAATATTAATAGAGCACTTCAATATGCAGAAAAGGAAAGAATCCTAAAAAAGAAGAATGCAATATGGATAATGAACATTGTAGATCTAATCAAGAGCAAGAACATCAGAATAGAAATAAATAATCAAGATTAAAAGTTACAGTAAAAATAAGTGAAATAACAGTGCAGACTTTCTTGCAAAAAAAGGTGCAAAATGCCAAAATAAAATATATGTAGATAAAGTCAAATGTGATGGAATAGAGTACTACTTGAAGTAGAAAAACAAGAAAATTGACATACTGGCAAGACTTCTGTGTAAAATAGTAACAAATGCCAGAATAGAAGCTAGTTGAAGAGAAACAAATCCAATACGAACATTAGAACCAGAAACAGAAAATGTATACATAATTGGTCAAGCTTTTGGAAAGAAATGAACAGAACAAAAGAAGTGTACTGTATGTCAAGAAAACTCAGAACAAAAAGAGCTATAGCAATCAAGTACATAATGGATAGCCTACCAACACTTGAGAAGCTAAACAGAAAAAGACCAGAAGTATATACAACAGCAGAGTGTCAAGTATGCCAAATCAGAAAAAAAGAGACTTAGGCATATTTAACAAGTTGTTGTGAGCAAAAGAGTTTGTAGAAGTAAATTCAGAAAGTTGCAACAGTGACAGCATAGAATGGACTCAAGAAAGAGAAAAGAAACAGAATTTCACTACAAGTTCTTTATAAGACATTATTTGGAGAAACAGAAGCAGAAAAAATCATAAACAGAGAAGTGCTGATAAAAGGACTCACAACATTAAAAGTAGAGAAAAGATTAGAGCAACTCCTAAGCAAACAAGCAACACAGAAGTGCATAGATATAACCACAAGAACAGTATGGAATACCTTCTATAACCAAGTATGAAAATGTGATGTGGAAAAATACAAGTCTGAAAGAAGGAAATCAATATAACGAATAAAATAAAAAAAGGTGCTTATACAAGGAAAGAAACAAAGAAGAGAATAAAGAAAGATAAACAAGCAAAAGAAGAAGAAAAGAAAAAGAAAGCAGAAAAGGCAGACCAAGTAAAGAAGAAGCTTTGAAGACAATAAATATGCTTGTCACAAAAGGAAGAAGACCCTTCTGGTATAGTTGTAAGTAGTTAGATAAACAGTCTATTCTTAACTAGAATAGTATGACAGGTTGCACTTAGGTACCATTAGGGTGGCCAAGTGATGCTAGACTTGGATGTTGGGAAATTCTATGTAATTGTATAAGTATATAGTTTCAAGAATCTTAATAAAGTACTAATGTAACTGCTTAAGGTTAAAAAAAAAAAAATTTAAAATATATAAAGACACAAATTACTAACTCTTTTTAATGATTATTTGTACCAAATTTTTGCTGCAAACATTTGACTTTTACTCAATATTTTATTAAGTAAACTACTTTTAAACATCTAAATAAAGTTGTTTTTAACACAATTTTACATTTAGATGATCAAGTTTTATATTTCTAAATTTTTTTTTAATAAAAATATATTTAATAAACTAAAAAATACTTCTATTTAAGTTTTCTCAAAATATTACTAGATTAACTGCTTTGATGACTTAGAACTAAAAAAAAGAACTTATTGTCAGCTTCATTTTGATATATAAATTATTAAAAACAATCTAAAATTGACTAATTTATTAAAAAAAAAATTTTAAACTCTTTTACAAACTTTGCATTTTATTTTTACAAATTTTTTTTTATTTTTTGAAAGAGCTGTCTTTAGTCTGCCCTATCTAAACCCATTCAAACAGGATTATCAATTAATATTACACTATCTGAACTAATCTGTATTGTTTACAAACTTGTATTTTTGTAATTTTATACAACTTTTTTGTTTAATGTCAATCTTGATCTACAGACCTGCAAGTGTTACATACTCTGTGTAATACTTGTTTGGCACATCTTGTGTTTGTCATATTACCTTATCTGTTACATCTTGTTATCTGTCATATCTTTATTTGTCATATCCCTTATTTGTTATACTCCATATCTTTCAGATTACCTTATATTTAAGATCCTTATAATTTAGTTTATTTTTATCTTTTAAGCAAAAATGTCAACTTTCATTAATAAAGACCCAGATCCTTATGATATCGACTACTATTATGGCAAATATAGAGACTGTCATGATGTAGAAATGATTAAAGAAAAATCTCAATCTTTATAGGTATTTTTTGCAAATATCAATTCAACTAATTGTAATGCTTCTGTTAAAGACTATTACTACTTTAAAGTTCTTTTACAACCTACTATTGCTATATGTTTTTGTGAAGCATATCCTACTAGTTTACTTCTAAATTTTATAGAATTTTTTACTCTATATTTCTTGATTAACCTATACTTCAAACTACATCTACTATGTCTACAAAACAATTTACAAAAATTATTGATGATTGCCTGCTTCATCTAATTCTAAATAACAACAACCAAATATCTTTTTAACTAAATCTCACATTCTATTTCCTGACTTCCAAATAGATTCTACTCTAATTACAATTATTATATACTTTCAATATTACTATATATGCTTTATATATGAAATTAAAAACATCCTATTATATTGCAACTGAACAAAGCAACCATACTCCAAAATATGCTATTTGCAATATTTTTAAAAATAATTTATTATATAGACTCTGTGTCTCTGGTCTATTAGATATTAAACATAAACCTCTTATACAAACTTTATTCTTAATATTTCAATAACAAACAACTACAGCTATAATCAAATTAAAACTAATTAGTCTAAATACTCAAACTTCCTCTTCTACTTCTTTAAAACAAATTATCACTTCTTTTATTTTCAAACAACAAATTATTCTTACTCTTATTAAACTTCAACAAATAAAATCTGCTAACAAAATTTAACTTTTTATTTCTTACTTCTTCAAAAAAGAAAAAAATAACAAACAACAAAAATAAAAGAAAAAAGAAAACCAAAAAGATACTAGCAAAGATCTTAATTGGTTTAAAGAATATCTAGTAACTGACTCAATAAAAAATAACATCAAACTTAATGATCCTATTGCTTAATAACTTCTTACTTTTATTTAACCATATTTTATTAATATCTATTAAAGAAAAATTATCTAAGTAGCATCAGACAAAACTCCTGAATCAAAACTTAATTACAATTATCTAATTAAAACTTTGATAGGCAAAAGACCTAAATTTTTAACTAATCTTATCTATAAAGCAAATCCTTTAATCAATAAATCAATTTTTTATTTGAACTAATTTACTATACTTTTATTTTCTGTCTTCAAGAATTTATCATAACTCTTTTTATCTAACTAAATTATTGAAAAATCTTTACTTCTTACAGCTTTATTTCACTATATACTACTACTAATCAAAAACAAGTAGCTCTTAATTTGGCTCATCTACATCTTATTCTTTACAATAAATACAAAACTATATATGCAGAAAAATTTTATAAGAACCTCAAACTCTATTTTATTTACTTCAAACTACACTATAATATTAGTAAAAATAATATTAACTAACTACTTTTTAAGATTTAAAATGATAACAAATTTAATATTAACATCTCTCTTAATATTCCTAAAAAACAATTTCTTCAAATATTTCAAATTCTTTCTTTAAAACATTATTTATCTAAATTCAAAGTTTGGTTTAAAAAATTCTTCAACATTTACAAATAACAATTTTATAACATTAACCAAAAAAAACTTTTAACTACATTAAATACCAAATTGCTCTCAAGTTATCAAATAAATGCAAAGCATTTTTACCTTTCAAATTCAAAATTACTTCTATTGACTTCCTACAAGAATGTTCTAAACTATGTTTTAAAGCTGCTTTATACCATATCCATACATGTACAGTAGAAAACTGTATAACATTATCTAAAGATACAGAATACAATATCAAAAACTTATTTTCTTTTTTCTTTACTGATTCATATAATCACTTTTCAGCTTCAACTAATATACAATCCAAACCAAAATAAATATATCCTGTTCTTAACTTCTCTATATTTAACAAAAACTAACCAAATGTTGTTACCTTTAACAAACCTACATTTATTACCTTTATCTGTTAACTTGCTTTTAAAATAGAAAATAATTTTACTAAACTCAACAATATTAAAACAAACCAAGCATGAGAAAGCTATTATTTTTATAGTTTTTTAAAAGCATACCTTAGTGCTGCTGCTGCAAACAACCAAATTAACAACTACCACCTATACTAAATTATTAACAAAATTACTAGCAAACCTATTTGTACTAAGTACTTAGCTCAAGTACTTACATATTTTTATATTTTTAAAAATGACAAACTCTCTATTTAATTAATTAGAGAATCTTATAACAAAAAATTCTATTCTGAAACTCAACAAATCCTATATTCTAAATTTTAATATTAAATTTAATCTACCTAAAACCAAACTCATCTTTTCTAATTTAAATCCTCTTCCAAATTAACACTTTTAATATCCAAAGAAAATAACAATTCATCTGAGTTTTCTAATAATAACATTATTATATTAGAGTCAAATACTAATAATAATAACCAATATACTAAACAAAATTTACAACTGAATCATATAACAACACATTCTTATAACCCTTTTCAATAAACTCTTTTGTAGAGCCATAAATGCAGTCATTACTTCTAAGATAATAATGTTCTTTATATTAGTAAACTATTCTTAGAAGAGAATGATATAAATAGATAGGTGATTAAGTTCATTTATGCAGAGAACTAGGTTAATAACAGCCAGATACAATGTACAGAACAGACTATAATATTTTGCACAGTTGTGCAAGTCAAGCATATGGTAAGCAAATCTACAGAAGAACTCTTTATTTTTTTGAATCTTATTTTATCATCTTATATCAAGAAAGAACTACAAGACTTATTTTACAATACACAATATGATCCAGACTCATGCTACAACCTATAGTTAGCATGTTTGAATCTACCTCTACTTCCACATTCTCAAACACTTAGCTCCTTTTTAAAACACATTCATCATTACAAATACTTACAACTAAACATTTTAATTATATATTTACAATATCAATCAAAATCGATTATAGTAAATGCTATATATATTTACCAAATAAATCATAACCTTTATCTGAATTTTTCTTTCCACAACTATTAGGCTACACTTATTATCTAACTATACCTATTTCTTCTAAATTTTCTTCAATAAACAATAACATATCAAATACTAATCTAATTATAAAGAAAAATGATATAGACTACAATTACTCTCAATTAGTAGAAACCATTTTAGAAGGTTATAATGAAACTACTATAGTTAAACAATACTATAACAACATCCAACTTAATACCTGCTACAACAAATTTCTATTTTATAACCATCTACTACTGCTTTCTCATTCTTAAACTATTATTTCTTTTTATAACACATCTACAGCTTGGCTATTCACTTGATAATGCTTATAGTATACATTAACTATTTCTATTAAAAATGATCATAGTGAAGCTCATGTTTATCTTCTATCTAAAGCTAAACTATTATCTAATTATTTTATTTTACTAGTTCAAGCCATCTGACATTATCCAACATTTAGCTAAAATTAAACACATTAACATCTGTCTTTTCTATACCAGCATCTCTAGCTTCTATCTCTAGTAATTTAACACAACTCAGAACTTCTAACACCTTATCTCTAAATCTTACAATCAGTACTCACAATGTTTGAGGATACAATAAAAACCTCAAACAGCAAGTCTAAGAAGATTGTTGTATCTCTTATTCTTTGAATATTATTAGTATTACAAAAACTAAAATAGCAGAAGACAATACTATTATCAAACTTTATAATTCAAAACACTTCTCTTACTTTTGGTCTTGTATTAACAGTTCCAAAGCAGAAACTGCACTTATGATTCAAAAACAACTTACATCTTATATACACAATATTCTTACTTTTTCTGCCTATACTATTGTTATTGATCTTTTCTTTAAACATAATCACAAATTTTGAATAATTTCCATATACTTATTATATGAAAATTCACAACTTAGACTTCAAATACAAAATATTATTATTCAATAAATTCAACAAGCAACTAACTAAAACATTCTACTTATAATACTAGATGACTTTAATATGCCATCTAACAACTCCATCTTTTTATTCATCAAATACAAATTATTGCAATTTTTATAATACAATAATATCTACAACTTGGCAGATCATACAAATACTTCTTCTTATATCTGGCACAGTAGTAGATACTATAGTACTATTGACTACATTTGGGCCTATCTTCTTTTACTTAAATATTTTAACTCATTCTACTTAGATGATGCAGAAAACTGCACTCAAAGTAATTACAAAATTCTTATATCCTCTTGAACTTTTTTCTATGTCTTTATTGACAAAAACAGATATTTAACCTGAACTTAATGAAGAACCTTCAATTACAAAGTAATAAATAAAGAGCAATAGGAAATCTTTATCAATTAAGTTACCCATAACCTCAATATAAACAAAACTTCTACCTTAATTCAAACTTCTGAATTACTAGAAACTATATAGCACAAAATCCAAACTAGTATTATTAATGCAGTTACTAAATATATTTCTAACAAAAAATTTACAATTTATAATTTCCAATACTCATTTTCTACTAAATCTATTTTACTTCATTAAAGTCTCAAAAAACTAAACAGTATTATTAGACAAGTAAAATCTTTTCTAACTAATACAATACTAATACCTATATACCTTAATTCTTTAATCTTATATCTTAATTCAACTTATCAACTTAACATAAATCTTATATCTAATCTTTATGAACCTATACCAAACTGAATTACTAACACTAATACTGAATAGCAAACCCTTTATCTTGCTTGAAATATAAAAAACATTAAGCAAATTTAAGAACAAATAAACCAACATATCACTAATCAATGTTCTAAACTTCAAACTAATCCTAAAGCAATAATCAATAATATACTTAACTGTCACAAATATCTTATAAAAATCAGCAACATTAAAATACTAAATAATATTATAACAGATCCCAAACTCATTAAAGAACAAATTAAACAATATTTTGATAACTGGACTGCTTACAGGCCTATTAACACTTATGAATTTAACTCTAATTAGTCAGAGAAATACCAACCCAAAATTACAACTAGACTAGACTATTACAATTTAGTTTTAGCTAAATTTTCAATAAATGAAATTTTAAAACTCTTAACTAGCTACTTAACAATAAGGCTTGTAGTCCATCTAGAATTAGTTATGAAATGCTAAAACAGACTGGCTCTGTTTTTCTTCAAACAATAACTGCTCTTTTTAACTAATGCATTCAAACTAACTGTATACTCAAGCAATAAAAGAAAGGTTGCATTTTTTTAATATCTAAAAAATCTATCTTTGATAGAAACATATCTAATACAAGACCTATTAGCCTAGTCAAACATATTAAAAAACTATACACCAAACTTCTTACTAATCATCTTAATCTAATATTTACTCAATACCTTATATTATCTTCCTATAACTACATTATCCTACTTGGCAATAATACCTTTATCCCTATATATATACTTAATAATATTATTGAAGATGCCAGTTGCAATAACAAACAACTTTGACTTTTGGCTCAGAATATGAACAAAACATATAACTCTGTAAACTTTGATCTTTTTACTAAGTCTCTTGAACATATATCAATGCCTTAACCTCTTATTAATATACTTATAAATCTCCTTACTAATCACCAAAACTGTGTTATATCCAATCTTGAACTTACTAATCTTTATCCAGTTAAAAATAATATAAACTAAGAAAAAATTATAACTTTCTTATTTTGGAGAATCTACTATAACCCCTAATCAATAAAATAGCATTACAATTTTTAGAATACCCTTTGTCTACATCCTAGAAAACCAATCTATACTCACTTAAAACTCAATGCTTAAAAATATTTGTATCAGTTCTAGCCTACATAGATAATACTCTTTGGATTGCAAAATCCAAAGATGAATTTAATCTAATAATCAAAACTGCTATTTTTTTTTACTATATGGCTAATATTCAAATTAATCCAACTAAGTTTATTCTAGCTACAAATTCTTTTACCTCTTTTTTGTAGTTTTCCAGATTACTAATTTACTTTATTCCTAAAAACCAACTATTTAAGTTTCTTAGATGTTGGTTTACACTTAACAACAAACACTTTCAAACCATCAAACTAATAAAAAAAGAGGCCTTTAGCCTCATTAATATAACCAATACAAAAAAAATTACTAATAAACAAATTGCTTACATTATTAACACAATTATTATTCCAACTTTAGAATAAAAACTTTATAACATAATTCTTTCTTATACTGTATGTAACTAAATCTTATTCAAATACCTTACTGTAGCTAAACACAAATCTTATCTTTCTAGATCTATACTAAACAGTATAATGCTTAATCTATTCCTATACAATATATATAATATCTGAGATATCCAACTTCAACACCATATTTTTAACTATTTTCAATAAATTAACAATTCTGATCTTCTTAATATTACAACTCAAATTAGACTCTAACAGTTACAAAACAAACTATAGTCTCCTATTAGTATACTACATTACCTCAAACCTACTATAGACAGTCCTAACAGACATTTATTAACTTTTAAAATTATTTAACTTCTCTCTCATCTTGGGTTAACTGTTTCAGTTAATTTCAACTTAACTTGACTCTACACAATTAGTAATAGTAGCTAATCACTAAAGTCTATTCTATCATAGCATTCAAAATATTCAACCTTTAAAAAACAACTTAGACAATCAAATATTATATATCTTAAACAACTTTGCACTGCAGATAATAGCACTTTACTTGACTAGAAATATCTTTCACCAAGATTATTATACTTACCTAAAAGCAGAAAACCCTTTTGGTTCTTATACTTAGAAGATATAATTTTAGTATACTCTTATTATCAAAATATCTTATCATATTATCAATTATTAGATCACAATCCTTATGCTTATCATACTATTAATATATCTAAAAAACTTAATAAATTTAAACTCTAGTTACTCTTATACTACAATGATGAAATTATTATCAGAAAAATATGAAAATATTT
This sequence comes from Cetraspora pellucida, assembly GCA_910591915.1. Classification (NCBI taxonomy): domain Eukaryota; kingdom Fungi; phylum Glomeromycota; class Glomeromycetes; order Diversisporales; family Gigasporaceae; genus Cetraspora; species Cetraspora pellucida. Next base: position 4,958 of record CAJVQA010005605.1, on the reverse strand, counting down.
TTTATCTTCTAACTACTATTATATTATTTATTGAACCTCTAATATAGAAATAATATACAAGATGTCATCTTAATTTTTATAAAATTAACCAAACTTGTAATGTTGATGTTTCTGCAATTATTTCTACACAATTTCTTGGCAGAACTAACTTAAAGCACCAACTTAACCTCAATGCTAATTACTTGAACCTTATCTACTTTACAGCTGTCAAACATCCAATTTACATTCTTTCTTTATCTAACATTTCTATTATTAACTTAATTGCCTCTGAAATCTTTACTTCAAGTGAATCTATTAACAAACTTATATCTATTTCACATCACAACTTCTTTTATCAACAACTATCTTTCTATACTGATAGATCTGTAATTAACATTGGTATTGACTAATGCATAATGGGTATTGGTTGAATTCAAGTAAATAATAATAATCAAATTATTAAATCCTTCTCTGCTAAAATTAAATTCTGGCTCTTATCTTACAAAGCAGAACTCTTCTCAATTATTATTGCAATCTTAACTGCTTCTTGAAACTGTATTATTAATATCTTTACAAACTCTTAATCAGTAATCTCTAAATTTAATAATCTTCAACTTAAGCCAATCCACTCTAACAAGCTATTCAAATTTAATTTATAGCCAATTTGGCATACTTTTCTAAACATTATTAAATCATACAAATTATAAATTATTTTTTACAAAATGTAAACTTATTCAGACAACTATCTCAATGTGCAAGCAGACTCTTTTACTAAACAATATCCACTTTTACCACTTCTTTCATTTAACTACACAAATCTTTATAACTCTTATTATATTCTCTAATAAGAACACCATTATGTAGAACTTTCTACAAGGTACTTTATTAAACAAATTTGTAAAGCTCACATTTTAGCTATATAGGCATTATAAAAATAAAACAGTGAGTAGTCATACTTCAACCAAGACATTGATTGAAGATCCACTTGGCTCTACTTTAATTACAATCAAAAATCCTCATAAAAATTATCAACTTTAGACTTAATTAACTAAAATCTTTTAAAACAAAAATTTTTTTTAATAAGTTGCCAATATACTCATTATATCATACTATTTATCCAAGCTAATATCTAGACACTACTTGCTTTTTTTGTAACTTATCTAATTCCTATCTCTACTGGCATACTTGTACTAATCTATCTTTATTTAACCAAATTATTCAAACCTTTACTAATTAAATTATCTCTAATAACTTACCTAATTTTGACACTTACCAAAAACATAACTTAATTAACAAAATTTATTATTATCCAGCTCTTAACTTTCTATATATATTACCTAATACTTATTATCCTAATCTTACTCTTAAAGAACTTATTTCAAAGTTTCTTATATTAATAATTCAAAACTCTAACATCTTATACAAAATGGCCTCTCAAGTTATTATTGATATTTTTCTTAATATTAATAAATAATCATTTAAGCAACTATGAAAAACATACTGTATTTACTTCTCTAATTAAAAAAATTAACAAAAAAAACTCTAATCTTAACTAATTAATTAATCTTTAAGATTATCTAATCCAACTAGAAAACATATATACTTTCAAAGAAATTATACTTACTTATGCTTTTTTGAACTTTTTGATTAATTATATTCTTACTCAAATACATGCCTTTCTATTGGCCAAGCAATTTGCAAAATTAACATTTGGTCTATCTTATAGATCAAATATAGTATATTATCAAATTATATATTAAACATTCAAATCTAGATAAGCTTTGACTACTTTAGTAGGTTTAGGTTACAGATAAACTAGTTTGAGCTTTTATTTTTACATATAATTTTCAATTTATTTGTTTTGTACAAATAGTAGTAGCTATATAGTTAGCAGTTTAATAGTTAGTCCTAACTGCAAGTATTGGTCTTAGCTATAGTATATATATACAGTACCTAGATTGGAAATAGAAACCTACTTGAATATGGTGCGAACACCTTAGTCTAAATGTAAATTCAGACTAAAATGTTCTTAAAAAGACAAAAAGATTGCTTATGGTTAAAAACAAAACAAATAAAAACCTGCAGCATAGTGTGATAGTAGTAAAAACATTAGTCAATAGCTAAAAGAGAATATGTATTCATTTCCAAAATAGAGTTTTATTTATATTATAAAAGAGAGTACTTAAGAAGCAGATTAGATGTACAATTTATAGAAATGATACAAAGACCAAAAAGGGTTATAAACTAGCAATAGCAGCAAAAATCTGATTAGAGATATATGTTACCAGTATCTGAATTGAAAAGTTAGCAATGGTAGCAAAAACCTGGCTTAAGATACTTTCTAAAAAGACACCCTTTAGGCAAACTAAAAATAGTAGTTCAAAAAGAGCAAATGACCTAGTAGACCAATTTGAAAGTTATTAAAAATAGATTGTGAGATATAAGATGAATATGTAGGTTATCTAATATAATTAGTAGTGAAACAAAAATCCAGATTAGATATAAGTAGAACACAATACAAAACTCTGATAGGTTTAGATTACAAATAAATATGTCTGAGTCCTATGTCTAAATAGATATATAGTGATAGATAATGTATAATAGATTTGTACTAGTTATAACAAATATACTAATAAAGACTAGAGGACATAACCTCATCTTAATATCAAAAAAAATTTTTAAAGATAAAATATAAATATTAAAGTTAAAGTTAAAATTAAACATAGTTAAACTATATATAAAATTTATTAAAGAATTTTTTTTGTTAGAACTTGGACTATTGTTTTATAAATAAATTTTTTTGCTATAAACAATTGTTTTAAAAACTATAATTATTTTAAATTTTTAATATATAATATATAATATATTTATTTATTTTACTAATAAATATTATTATTAATATTATTATATATAATAAACAAATAAAGTTATTATAGTAATTATTTAATTAAATATTTATATTTATTTTTTTTTATATTATAAATATATTTATTATATAGCTAAAATATATATATATATTTTTCACTTTAGCAGTCTTGCTGATACTCTTTATTAAGATTTCTGTTTATATATTAACAAATATTTTTAGACTTAATATGCTGAGTCGACATCCTGCAGTTACTTCTATGAGCACTTACAAGCGATCTGCTGCACCAGTTGCCTAATTTCTAAAGAAAAAAGAGGATCTAGAAGGCTTATCTGACCACTGCCTTACAATAGAGTATTACCAATCTAATAACACTTTCTCATAGGGAAGTGAAAGAAAAAAAAAACACTAACTAAACTAATCTAAAAAAGGATATCAGAAGAAAAAAGAAAAAAAAAAAAAGTGTCAGGAAGCATACCTTATTCATGACTATTTAGAACACTAGCACTTTAAACCTGTGCTAAGAATCTAACTACACTTTAACCTGTACTAAAGGGATAAAAATTTTATATATATGATTTTAGGAATTACTATATATCTCTAATTTGCTATAATTCTCCAACTTAAATCCTTCTTCATTTTTTTATTACACTATATATTAGGCTGTACATATGATTGTTGTATTCCTATTACATCATGTCACAACATGTAACTGTCCGAAAAAGAAAGTGGTAAACAATGCTGATCTTTTGTAGAGGGGAAGCCAATTTTCCTATTTTTGAGTAAAAAAAACAAAATAGGTAAAAAAGGTTAACAGATGTGATATATGAAAAGCCAAACCAAGAGAGTGTTTTCAGTTGTTTATTTGGTTTCAAGCTTTTGATAACCTTTAATCAGAGTTTTTCTTTATTGTTTTCAGAATGTCTTCTGGTTTAGGTACTAAATATGTTGGGAAGTTTATTAACAAACAAGGCTTGACCTCAACACAAACCACTAGAAGAGTCACCCACACTTCAGTTTTTTCATATACTTCTAGTTCATTAGCAACAATCTACTTTATATATCTAAACAAAATCAAAGATATCATTATCTTAAAAGCATAACTCTTTAAACTGTTTTGATGCTGGTTTGGTTTAAGTGATTATTGAGATGGCTAAAATATTTTAATTCTATATTAAATATATTTAAAATATATAATAATTATATAATAACTTAACACAAAATGCTGAACTCTTCCCGCTGATCACTCGTACACAAAACTGTAGAAAAATATTTTAGAAGTTTGCTAAAAAACAGCTGTTAAAACTAATCATACAGACTTAAGAAAAAAGATAGAGCTTGTGGAAAAATATATAACAAGAGGTAAAAGTAGAAAATTAGAAGGCTTGTAGGAAAGATAAAGAAGAAAATATCTCATTTGATATTTAGAAAAATGAAGTTTAAGAAATTCTTTGTAACTTGGAAACATCGATCTGTAGATTATAGCAACACATGAATAGATAAACAAACAGACACATGTATTGACAGACATACAAACAAATCCAATTTGGATAGTAATAGGCATAAAATATAAAAAGTGTTAGAACAAATAGTAAATAGGAGCTACTAATAACTAAGCAAAATATGAGTAGCACACAAAATCGGAAAGAGAGCCTAATGACAACTTATATTAAAAAAGCATATTGGGCAGCAAATCACATACACAACAAGGTGTTTTTTAACCAAGCTAGTAAAATTATTCCAACACCAGATAGAGAAGATGAGATTGTAGCTATGCTAACAGAACAAGATGCATTAGAGGTTGCTTTGCTGCGTATAACAAGAGAAATAATTAAGAAAGCAGAAGAAGAACAGCCAAATAAGAAAATTAATATTATGAAACAAGACAAGAATGTTATTATAATAGAAGAACCCATAACAAAACAAACACAAGACAAACAGAAAAAAGTACATCAACAGTCAACGGCAGCAAACAGAAACCAAGAAGAAAAGGTAAGTCTGACAAACAACAATCAAGAAAAAGAAATTTTGTTTATACTGTAATATGGTTGCTTAACCTAACTAGATTCTAAATATTTGTTTAATAAATATGTCGTCGCCAGTTAAATCAAGC
>CAJVQA010005604.1:0-15928 GCA_910591915.1 Cetraspora pellucida | reverse complement strand
TCTATATCATTAAAACCTTGAATATTGTAGGTAGCAATGTTGAGATTGAGTGTTTCATGTGTTTGAGACTTAAGAGGAGTATCGAGATACTGGTGTAGGAGCTTTTGACTAATAAAAGTATGTTCTGGTAATAAGTGCAGTTTGGAAAGTAAATAAATATGGGCTTCGCTAATATTGATATTAATAGAAAAAGTAGCATAATATGTAAGATTATGTTGTTGAAGGTGTTTAAGAAATAAACTGATAGTTTGGTCTTGTGGGATTAGAGGTAGGTTAAAGTGTGCAAGAAATTTGTTGTAACAGACTTTAGAGTTGTAGGTATGTGGGGGTTTGTAATTGGTTTTTTTAAAATTTGTATTGTAATTCTCAGAGTTATGTAATGGGGTGGTCTTTGAGAATGAGTATTTGTCTTCTACTAAAGCGCTCACTGTTTGAAGCTCGGCTCTCACAGCTGCAAAGATTTCCATAGTCTGCTCTGTACGTTGAGTCTGACCGTCATTTGCTTGGTTCTCTGCGTATTTAAATAGAGTTTGTTAAAGTTAAAAACTACAGTAAAAATAAATAAAATAATAAAGCTGATAGTCTAGCAAAAAAAAGTATAATAAGTAAAGAGATAATACGGGTTAAAAAAGTTAGTTGCAAAAAGATAAAGTACTGTTTAGAGTAGAAAAACAAATGTACTGATATACCAGCAAGACTGCTGTACAAATTGATAACAAATGCAAGATTAGAAGCAGAATAGAATAAAACAAAAGCAATTAGAGAATTAGAATCAGAAACAAAAGTTATAATTTATGATTAGATATAGTTTTAGAATAGACTGAAGGTATCTAAAGGAATACATTGCACAATAAGAAGAAGTAGTATCAAAAGAAGTGCATTTATAAAATGCATAATGAATAAACTTCCAACTCTAGAAGAACTTAACAAAAGAAGATCAGATGTATATACAACAATAAAATGCCAAGTGTGTCAAGATAAAACAAAAAAAACATAGTCATATTTGGCAGTATATAAAAGACAAAGGAATCTGTAAAAAAGAATCCAAAAAGTAACTAGCCTGGAAGAAGTTAAAGAAAGAAGAAAAAGTTCAGGTTCCTTATATGTATTATATACAGTGCTCTTTAGAAAAACATAAGCAGAAAAAATTAAAATAAGAGAGGCACTAATTAAAGGTTTCATTCCAAAAAAAATACAGGACAGATTGAGGCAGCTCCTAAGTACAAAATCAAAGCAGCATTTATGAATATAATAGCAAGAATGGCCAGAAACATATTTTATTTTTTATTTTTTGTATTAAAGTGGCAATCTTGGCTGTTTGTCTTTATTGAGTAATATATTATTATATAATTAAAAGTTTATCAACAAAAGTACAACTAGTTACACATATAACCTTAGTTATTATCTAATTAAGAGTTTTGTCCAAAAGTTACCCACTAGCTGTTATACCTAAGATCTATCTGTAAATCCTCTATTTAAACTTTTTAGTTTCAATTCTATTGCATATATGTAACACTTACATTACTATATAGACATATCAGATTAGGACTATCTAATTACTATTTATATCAAGGTACTATTACATTAGATGTTACCAGATATCCATAGTTCTTCAAATTTACTCTTAATGCAGACTTACTAAGTATAGTACCAAGATTACCTCTTAGATTTATTTAATTTAGTAGATTTCATATCTACTAAAACTGGTTTGGTGCCAGAAGTGTTCAAATTTCAGTAAGTCTATTCCTTTTTCATAGTTTTCTTTTATATTCTCTATATCATCTGCTAATGCACCTTCTTTTTATTTCTAATATATTTCCTGCTTCTCTTGCATTAAGTGCCAACTCTTCATATTAGGAAACTTCTTTTTAGGAACTTTCTTATATACTGATTTTCTAATTATATGAACTTGGCTACAGAGCTTCATGTACATTTATATGCTTCTATAGATTACAGAGTTTTTACCTTCAGCTAGAATTAAACCATTGATCTTGTTTGTAGAGAAAGGAGTGCCTAGACCACTAAGCTACAGAACCCATCCTAGGGACATATTTTATAAACAAGTATGAAGAATCTAATATAAGAAGATCAATAAATAGAAGAAAAATAAAGGAATAACAGATAGAATAAAAAGAAGAAAAGAAAAAGAAAGAAAAGCACCAAGTAAAAAAGAAAAGCCAAATTAGCAAGTAATAAAAAAAAAAAAAGCAAAAGGAAAACAAATTAAAAAAAAAGCATAGAAAATAATTTTAAAGCTTGTTATAAAAAGGTGAAGATCTTTTTATTATAGACTTTAAGTAGTCAGACAAGCAGCTTACTTTTGCTTGAAGTAATGCAATAGATTGCATTTAGATATCATTAGGATGACCAGATGAAACTGAACTTAGTTGTTAAAGAAATTTATGTAATTGTAAATATAATTTTAAAATCTTAATAAAGCACTAGTAAGATTGCTTAAGGGAAAAAAAAATGTATATAGTCTAAAAGTATTATTATTAAATTAATATATATAATTTAAAAGTATTATTATTTAATAATTGTATATAAATTAAAATTTTACTAAATTTATATTAATATTTAATTATAATTTTTTCAATAACTACTTATCCAAATTAAATAATTAGTAGTAATAATATAAAACTTTAATATATTTAAATTTTAACAAATTTGAATTATTAGTTTTTGAAAAATTATAAAAAAACTATAAATAATTTAATTTTAAAGATTACATCTGAGTCTAAGAGCTAAAAAATTATAAAATTTAAGATTTAAAATACTTAAAATCTAGACCTAGAATATCACCTAAGTCTAAAAACTAGAAAATAAAAATTATAAATATATTACATATTTTTAAATATATATTAAATTTATTTAAAAATTAAATACAAAATCTGAGATTTAAAATACAAAAAATCTAGCTTCAGAGCATCACCCAGGCCTAAAAGCTAGTTAGCTATAATTATTCATATATTATAATTCTTTTATTATTAATTAAAATATTTGTATATATTAAATAATTAATTATATAAAAACTTATATTAAAAATTAAAGACATATTTAAAAAACAATAAATAGTGCAAAAATGTATATAATTAAAAAAATATACTAAATATGATTAATTATTTATAAGTGGATTAAATTATTTTAAAGTTTTGAAAATACTAAAAATAGTAAATGTAATTAAAATTATATGTTAATATTTAAATAAAAGTAAACCAATTCAAAATAAATAGAAGCAAAAATTTTAAATAAATTAAAAGTTTTTAAACAAATATGAATATATTTAAATACATTATAATTAAATTAAAAAATACAAAAAAGCAATTAAAATATTAAAAATTAATAAAAAATATTAAAAGAACTTTGAAATAATTAAAGTATACAAAATTAAAATAAATAAAAATATATTTATTTAATCAAAAACAAATTTTTTTTATTGATTCTCAATTCCAAAACAAGGAAAAACAAAATACAAGAATAACAGAAAATAGGTTAGCAAACACCCTTTAGACAATTAACAAAAAAGTTGTATCAGAAGAAAATACATATAATATAGCAGAGTTTAAAAGACAAAGGAAGCTATACTAAGATATTAACAAAAAATAGCAATATTTTTAGCAAGAAAAGTGAAAATTTTGAAGAATTAACATTACTCTAAAAAAATGAAAAACAAAATACATAATAACTGTAGCAACAACAAATAATAACAAACAAATAAGACTCATAATCTAATTAGAAAACAGCAAGTATCACTATAAAATTAGTAATGTAGTATTAACAAGTTACTAACAAATATTACAAAAGCTTAATTCTAGGTACTGATTAGCCAAAAAAGAAAGATTTTGATCCAACCTGTTAGAATATAAACTAATAAATAAAAATTGCAACACAGATATCATATTTTATATTAGAAAAATAGAAATCAAAGACATGTAAACTGTAGAATTTTGAACCAAGTTCTTAAAACTTCTATACAAAATCCAAGTAATATAGAGCATATTGCTAAATATTTAGCAAGATATAATCCAAAACATATCACACCTCATAATATGCTAGTATATAGTCAAATATTCAAAACCTTAAGATTAGCAAAAACAGGCTGGCTTAAAAAAGAAATAATTGATAAGTAGGCAGAAAAACTTAAGTTAATAAGCTTCAATTTAGGCTCTTTTGAATATAATACAAATATAAACAAAAAACTAACATATCAAGAAAAAAAAAGAACAAATGAAGAGCAAGAACTAGAAATACTAGAAAAACAAATAAAAGGTCTTAGCATTACTATATTATATTACTAAACAAGCCAAACTGCTAATGAACCTAAAATGCTAAAAAGTAACATATTGCAAAAAATAAAAAAATAGTAAAAACACAAATATGAAATTAGAAGAACAAGAAGAAGAACCAACTGATAAAGAAACCAGTATCTTATTTTCAGTAAATACAATTGAGCATAGTCAATAGTTTTCAGAAAACAGAATATGCAATAAAAACAAATCCTTTAAAGCAAATATACTAACATATGTTTTGCCAAATGAATCCAGAGAAGAAATAGTAAAGTATATTCAGTAGATTTTAGGAAATAATCATTATATTAAAACAATCAAAGAAGTATTCAAAAATAGAAACAATTAAATAAAAGTAAATTTTGATTATGAATATAACAGAGATATAGCATTAGAAAAAAAGAAGGTGAATAGCTTAAACTCATTTTAAAAGAGAATAAAAGTAAAAGTCAAAAAACAGAGCAGCAAGAAAACTAAATACTAAAAAAAAAGAAAAAAAATATAAAACAAATAAAAAAGAACAAAGAACCAAGTAAAGAAACAAAAAAAAAAAAAAAGAGAAAAAGATACCACAAAAAAAAGTATTGTAATAGAAAATGATAAAGACAAAGAAGAAGAAAAGATGTTGTATAAGAAAAAATGATTAATGATATAGGATTTATTACTTAATATTAATGAAAAAGAGATAAAATATATGTGTAGAAAATCCAAAAACTTAAACATTATACAAGTTAAGAAATCACCATACAAGGCATTGGCAGTAATTGTAGCAAGCTTAAAGAAAGAAAAAAATATTCTATGAGTATTGCTGCTTGGCAACAACAAATTAGTATTTATAACAAATAGGAATGAAGATTATAGTCAATACATGAAAGACCAAGTTAATGACAGTCAAACCCAACATACAGAACAGACTATGGTATCCTCTGCAACTGTGAAAACCGAGTATATGATAAGCATATCTATAAAAGGAAAATCTAACTTCTTAGATAACAACTTATCACATTTTTCTGAGAATTCTTTTTTAGAAAAATTTTTTATATCTACATCTCAAAAATCACAAATATCCAACATTTTTATCAATATTCCAACAAATTTTAAAACTACTAATGTTGACTTTAAATTATCAACAGAAGATCCAAATAATATTATCGACTCACCAACTATTAAAACTATTAAAGCAAAAACCTTCATCCAAATTTCCAACCTTTCAAAAATATACAATCCTTTAATATGTTTCAACGAATTTCTTTCCTTTTATAACCTCACTATAATCAATAAGCTCATTTCTAAAATTTATTCAAAATGAATATCCAAAATACTATTCAGAACAATATATAAAAATTTTCTATTAAAACATCTAAAAATAATATATTTGAAGAAGCATATATTTACCTTCTACAAGAAACTAATCCTTTACTCAACTTTACTAATATCTCTTTTAAAAATCTTACAAACTTTCAAAATGTTATACTCAAAACAAATTATACTTCAACAAGATTCAAAATACCTTCTCTCTTAAAATGTCAAAACTTTCTTTTATCCATAACACCAATACCTCCTAAACCTTTCTTTATTATAACATATATAAACAACAATATTTTATCTTCTGAAAATTCAAACATTACAAAATTAATCAAAATATATTCATTAAATATTAATGGTCTTTTTAATAACTTCAAACAACTGAGTCTAATTAATTTTATTTCAAAAAATCAAATTGATATTTTCAGAATTTCAGAAATATATTTATCTAGCAAAGAAGCAAACTTCTTAATACTCTTACAAAACTTATAAACTACAAATTCTTTTGGATATCAAGTAATGCTCACTAGGGCAATATAGGAATATTAATCCATAAATCACTAATGAAACATAGTGAAAATTACAAATATACAAAAACTTTCTTTTAGAAATTGATATATTTTTCAAAAACTTTTATATCAAACTAATTCAACTTTACTTTCTAATTCAAGAAAAATAACAACTCCAAAAAGACATTTTTCAATACCTTACTCCTATCTTTAATAAAACTAACTACAAAATAATTCTAATGAAAGACCTAAATAGAGTCCCAAATCCTAAACTAGATAGACTACCACAAAAAAGCTCAACTACACCCGAATATTTTCTTTTAAGAATACTCAAATCTTTTTAATTTTATAACACCTACAGGCTCTTTTTCTTATTAATATCTACATTCTCCTATATATACAATAACAGTTATAGTAAAATTGATCAAATTTGAACTAACATTTATATTATACTTTTAGACTATGCTAACATTTTACCAAATCTATTTACCACAACTAATCACTTAATAGTATTATTTAAACTTACAATAAATATATCTAAAATTAATATACAAAAACTTTAATCAAGAACTATCTATCAATAAAAACTTATACAAGATGAACAAATTAAAAACTACCAGAGTCATACTGAACAAAATTTTCAAAAACTTCTCATAGCATTACCAATATTACTCATAGCTTAGAACTTAATAATACTTAGAATAAAATTAACAAGACTCTAACTAAAGCAGCCCAAAACCATATTTTATTTAAAAGAATCAAACTAAATCTATACCATAACAAACAGAAACTACCCTCTCTTTTACCACTATACAAACAACTAAAATAGGCAATCTCACTTAAATCATCTTTTAATAAACCTAACTTTTTACAAACATACAACCTATACATTAAAAAATATTTACAAAACACCTTACTACCATCCTCACACTTGATACAAACTACTAATAATCCTGAATTTACTACATTATTAAACTTACTTATTACAGAAATAAAAATCCTTAAAATACAAATCCATAAAGAAAAACAAGAAAATACTTTAAAAGAAATTTAAAACAAATTGAAAGAAAGAAACATCAACTTTTATTAAAATCCAAAAATTTTTTTTCAAAATATTTTAGAAAAACCAAATAACAATATCAACTTAGACCATTTATTATTTAACGATACATTCATTACTCAACCATCTAAAATAAAATAAGCTTTACAATCTTATTTTCAAGATTATTTTAAAAAACTACTATATATACCAATAGAAGAAAACTCAAAATTCTATGAACTCTACAAACCTTATTTAGAAAATAAACTTTTTTTTAACAACCTATTTTCGGAAATTATTTTAGAGAAATGAAACAAAGTCATACATGACCTTTCAAACCAAAAAGCTGCAGACCTATTAGAAACAAACTATGAACTTCTAAAATATCTAAACTCCAAAGCCCAAAATATTATTTGACTATTTCTAACAAAATGTCTTTCATTACAACAAATACCAATAATATGAAAAACATCTAACATTTTTCTAATACTAAAAAAAACTACATAGAACTTTAGTTTAAATCAAGTCAGACCAATTTCTCCTATTGAACCTATCAAAAAATGTCTTACAAAAATTTTTATTACATGCCTCAATCAAATTATTAATCAACATCACCTACTAAATGATCTTAATTTTGCAGCAACCAAAAACAGTTCTATATACATTCCTATATAAATATTAATTAATACAATAAAATATTACAAAACTAACAACAAAGAAGCATAGATACTCTTTCAAGACATATTTAAAGCTTTTAATAAAATTAATATTAAATGCTTACTAGATGTTTGCAAATATATTAGCACTTCCTAATTTGAACTTAACTTTATCGAATACCTATACCAAGATAGAAAAGTCAGAGCAATTACAACCTATAGCTTTACTGACCTAATCATATTTTATTTAGACATAGAACAAGGAAAAACCTACTTTCCATTACTTCAGAAAATCTATTATGATTCTATTCTTAGTTATATTAACTTAAAATATAGCTCAAAACTTCTCAAAATATCATCACAATTCTCCTTAGAAACAATCTTCTCAATTACACCAACTTATATCACAATACCACTTCTTGTATTTATAGATAATACAGTCTGGCACTGTGAATCTAACAATGATCTGTAAGAGATCCTAGATAACATATTTGAACTATATTAACTAAACAATATTCAAGTTAACCCATCCAAATCAGACCTTATTCACATTCCACCTAACAAAAAAATATTATTCAATAATATTTCAAATATAACATCTCTAAATTTTAACAATCAACCAATTTTACCTTGCAAATCTAATAAAATAATAAGATATCTAGTAATTTTTTTAGATAACAAAGGCTTAACTAAACCCATACTTGAAAAAATTTTTAGCAAAACTTCTCAGTTTATTCATACTATTCAATACAAAAAACTTTTTCCTATACAAATATCTTGACTGTTTAATACTATCTTATTATCATCAATTGAATATCAATTTCAAATATATTCTTCTTCACAAAACAAACTCTAACAACTATCAAGTCTTCTAACAAAATGCACTAAACATATGTTATACCTATCTACTAATACAAACAATAATATACTTATCAATCCACAAATACTAAACATTTTAACATTTAACAAACTTATACTACAAGTTAGTAACAGTAACATAGAAAGATGCTTCAATACTAACATATTTCTAAATCAAAATTCTATATAGTAGGTTAAGAATTGGCTTTTTAAAATATAGAAACCATCTCTAACCCAGAATACAATTCTAACCAACTATAGGAAATCTACTAACTACACTATAAAATCTTAACTCTATCATTTATACAAAAATAATATCACTATTAACAACATCTACCTAAATTAATTAACAACTTACAAACACACTAACCAACTGAACAATATTTATAATTTTATTACAACTTCTAACAACTTAACAACTCTAAGTCTTAAAAACAATAGAATTCTTTTCTTAGAACAATTACTCACAGCTAATAATCTTAACCTCCTTCTTTGAAAAAATATATCTCTCAGAACTCTTAAATCTCTATAAGGTTCTATCTCAAAATGATTTAAAATACTTTCAAACCAAATATCTGATTATTCTATTTTGTACATATGGCTTAATCTTCAACTTTAACCTACTAATCCTTTTTTAAATACATTAAATCTTATTACATCCCAATTTGTTATCTCAAAAAATACATAGTCATTTTATATTTTATCTTCAGATTGGCATATTAGCAAAATAACCAATATATCTAACTCTTAAGTACTATTTCAAAAATATCAAATTACAAACTCAACAACTAACACAATTTATATTTTTCCTACATCAACAATGCTTCAAATAAATTATAAACAAATCATTAATCTTAAATACAAAACACAAAAAAGAAAACAAAACTTTGAACTCAATATAAACAACCAAAAAATTAAAGCACTTAAAAACATTCATGCAGACCTATATAAACCAGCTTCAAAATCTCTACTATCACTTTTATTACCCTTCTCAAAAATCCTCCTAATATAAAACATAATATCTGACCTTATATACCAAAACCAACTCATATTCTAAACTACTTAACTAAACTTAAAAAAATATAAATTATATTATGTACAAAATTAAATCATATTCAAATAACACTTTATATAATCTTGCTAATACTTTAGCTAAACAAGTGCAAAAAAAACAGAACTAAAATATAACCTTGATAATTTTTATTTACCTACTTTCTTTACTTGGAAAGAAATACCAATTATATACAAACTTCATAAATTTGCAAAACCTCTTTTCTATTTAAACATTTAACAAACTTCTTCAACTTAAACCATTATAAAATCTTTCTACTATAAACATTCTACTATTTACTGAAATCATTAACTCACAAAATTTTAATTTGAAACTTTATTCAATTAGGAATAAAATCCTTCTTAATAACCTGCCAACAATGTCAAATTTAAACATTCACTATTTTCTACTCTACTTAACTCCAAATTGTTCCTATTGTAATTAATATAAAAACACTAAACATTTACTTTAATGCTTACTTTATATTTACAATCTACAAAACATTCTTATTAATGAAACTACAAACATTTTGAGCTCTTTAAATTTCTCAGAAGTTTCACCATATACTATAATTCAAATCCTCAATTTACAAAATCTTTCTCTAAATCTTATTATATATAACACAATACTTTTACTTATTCAAGGTACAATAATATTTGACCAATATAAATAACTTCAATAAATTCTAAAAAAACTAATTAATAACTTTTTTATCTCTTTATCTAACTTTCTACTCAACTGGTTTAATCTTATTATCTGGCAAACTTGTAATATTAAACAACATGAATAGAAATTAGTATAAGAAATTACTATTCTTATTAAAAGAAAAAACAATGTCTGATTACCTATTATACAATCTCCTAACTCCAATAACAATATATTCACATTTAATACCAATATAGACCAATTTATTCTTAAAACATTTTTTTAAAATTTTATTATATATATTTGATTTTATTAATTAAAATAATTTTAAGAATTTCTTTTATCCTTCTCTGTAATTAATAATTATAATAGTAGATTTAACTAAAACAGAAAATTAAAGATTAATATCATGCTAGATGTTATTATATATATAGTAATAATAGTGTAATTTAAGAATATTTTATTTATATATTTATATTCAATTAATATATCCATGTATTACTATTTTTCCTATTTGATATTATATAAATAAATAAATAAATAAATAAATAAATAAATAAATAAATAAAAAAAAAAAAAAAAAGATTATGACCAAAAAGACAAGTAAGGGCAGTACATAGCTAAATTGTTAAATATTTCAAAAAGAACCTCAGAAGTGCTTCTGTTATGATGTCTAAAAAACAAAGATATAAAAGCAGTATATATCTCATGTAACAGAAATAGAAATTAAAAAAAGTTTGTAATAATTATTTTTACAAATGCTCTAGCAGTAGAAGAAGTCCAAACAATACCAATATAGTACAATAACTATTAAATAAGTTGAAAAAATCCTAGAAAAAAGAAAGTACAAAAAAGAGATAAGTTAAGGAGCAGAAAACAAAAAAGATCAAAAATAGATAGCAAATAATAAGAAGTATTAAGAATTAGAAATATAATGCAAGAAAAGCTAAGTAAAAAATATGATGAAATAGGTTTAGACTCTCAGATACAAAATATAGAAAAATGGTTAGAAAACAGAAATGCCAATATAAAAATAAAAGAAGATAATTTAAAGAAAAGAAAAACCAAAGCAGTTCTGTAAGATTAAGTAAGAACAGTACAAATAGAAGATGTTTTGTATCAAATTTTGAATAGACTAAACAAAATAGAAAAAATACAGTTAGATACAAGAAGTGATCTAACTGATTACTTTTAAAGATGCTATAGTTGAACTAATGAATATAGACAAAGAGATTAAAGAGTTTTTGTGAATTGAAAGAAAGATGTTTAAAGAAAGAAGAAAAATAAAAACTTCTTATCAAGAAAAAGGAATATATAATATAGAGAAAAAAAACCTAAAAATATAAAGACAAAACAAAGATCACTAAAAGAAAGATAAAAAGAGAATAAAAAAAAAATAAAACTAACATGTCACAATATGAATAGACTTAAAACCAAAAATTGGAAATTGGAAAATCTGTTTAGCTAGGCAGAAGAAGAGAAAATTACAATACTAGAAATTATAAAAATAGAAGCCTGCATTGGGTCTCGCAGTCTGACCTGCAAATTTTTGCAAGCTAGACCAGGCCTGAAGCAAAATTTTAAACATTGAATTTACTAATCAAATTAAAATTTTTTTTAAAAAATAAAAAGAATATTGACTTTTACGATTATATAAATTTCAATTTTTTATATGTTTTACTATAAAAATGATCATTGGGCGTTACTTTTGTTGGCTACTGTACTTCGTGATGCACATAACAATTTATGAAATGATCGAAATTAAGGAACACGTGAAGTTGATCTTTTATGAACATGATGGTGCGCAGTACAAATGTAATACAAATAAGACTAAATTAATTGTTGTGGAACATAACTTGAGATCCCCTGCAATGCTGGAATAAATATTAATAATTACATGGGTAAACGTGTACATTTTGGGGTGAGACACAAACTATCATGTATCACAACATACCGCCCGATACAATAAAAGTGGATCAAATTATTAAGTTCTGTGTTCCATCTCTTTCTCCGGTGATCTTATTGAAATGGCTACTAATATCCCTAACGAAATTTTGCAAGCTATATTTAAATTTGTTGATGCTAAAGAGGAACGTGATTATGGTACTTTATTTAATTGTGCTTTGGTCAACCGACAGTGGTGTAACAATGCGATTCCTATACTGTGGCAAGATCCCTTTTACGGAGAAAAAAGTGATAATGTGATAAAGACATTGTTGTCATTTCTTGATAATGATCAATTACAACAACTTGATTCAATTAGAAATAAAATACCTCTTATTGAAAATAAAAAGTTTGACTATCCCTCCTTTATTCGGCATTTAAATTTAAACTTTATCTGGGAATCTCTTTACGAGTTGTATTCACCCGCATCTCCAGAATCAGCTGATACCACTGATACCGCAGATTCGAAAAATACGCAGCCTTCTTCTAGCGATCAAAGCTTGACTAATGAAATTGAATTAACGTTTACAGTACTTTTGAAAATGCTAGCTCGAAAAATTACCAATGTGAGAAAATTTCATATTAACTTTAAGCTTCATTCTTGCACTCAGGATGAAGTTTCCAAAGGCGACATAAAAAACAATATTTTGAAACTTTTATTGCAACCGGAAATCAGTGATCTTTTAAGATTTACAACTGAATTACGTTGGTTTCAAACAAAGCCTTACAAAGGTTACTTTGTTGAACTTGCCGGGATCTGTTCAAATTTGGTATGCTCCAGAAATTTGTATTCATGTTTATTTTGAATGTATGTTAATATTTCTTTTACATGAACTAATTAAAATGATTTTTCTTATATAGGAAAAATTAATCATCAGTCTTGGCAATTTCGATGAAAGTCAAATTGACGATGCTACTGAATTTATTAGGTCACAAACGCATTTAAAAGAGTTGGAAATTTTTAATTGTAATTCTGGTATCCAAAAACTTATTACATTTTCACGAGATCAAGCGTTATCTATACAGACGCTTATTTTGTATCACGTAGATTTTTATGGATGTGGGCCATTAACTAGCTTAACCAAATGTGAAAATTTAAGGCACTTGTCTTTCCGTTATTGTACATATATTCAAAAAGAGATGTGTAGTCCTTTGTTTGCTGCTAATTTTCCTAAGCTTAAAAAGGTTGAAGCACCTTTCACTTCATGCCCAGTACTTGAAGAATGGGCTAAAAATTATTCCAAGTAATTAGGTGATTTTGATTCATTATATAGATTGTCAAATCAACTAACGTTTGTTAAATTTCTAGTTACATCATTCATATAGCTATTATTATTATTATTTTTTTATTTTTTATTTTTTATTTCTGTTTTTCTTTATAAAACTTCTTTTTTTAGTGGTAGTGTTAAGATTATTTCTTGACGATGTATATCTATTTTTGGGAACTAGATGCTTTTTAAACTCAAACGTATAATATAGTTTCTTATAAATAAGAAGTCAAATATATGTCATGTTTCTGTTTCTTATAAATAGGAAATCAATTCTATGCCATGTTTCTGTATTTCAGAATGCAAAATACATCATGATTAAGTTAACGTTATGTCTTTTATCAATTTGGCAATACTGATTTATGCCTTGTTCATGATTTGTTGACAAAGGAACAAGAAACAGCTCTCGATTATCTATGATATCAATGAAACAATTAAAAATTAAGTCCAGGAAAAATATTCTACTTCTGAAATACGCTTTAATTAAATTTGATGCAAAAAAGTTTAAATGATGCATCACTTCATTAGTCGGGTAACTTCTGATTTCTGGTTAGTCATCAACAATATGATGACGGCAATAAAAAGGTTTATTTACTATTAAGCCTCCAAAAATCGATACACATGATAGGCAGGTTCATATCAGTATATCAGATTTGAAAACATAAGTTAAATCTCTTACATTATGAAATTATGCTCTCGTGAGAACAAAATTATTTAATTTAATCTTGAAAATATTTTCATGTTCTCAACCAAAATAAAAATTTATTTATGTTCCCATTTTTCTAAATTTTTTTCGAAAAATATCAGTAATTTTATTTTTGTCCACCTTTTATGTTGTTCATTTTCTTTTTAGAATTTTTCGGAGCTTTTCTCAATTTCTAATTGTTAACTTTACCCAAGTAATTCAATCTTTATGCAATCCCTATAAGAAAAGTGATACGGGATGTGATACGTGGTGGTTTCGGTAATGCTAGTAGTGGCTCGGGTTTATGGTACTGTACGTATAGGTTCGATGTACGTTGTGGTACGTGCCCGAATGGCGCGTGATTGTACGATAGTGTTGCGTATAGGCTTGTTGAACGGCATGGTACGTATATTTAGTATATACAAGCTCATTTACGAAATGCTGAAATGATGATGAAATATGTACCGTTTTTGCAAACTATACTAGCAAATCTAAATTTATTTTGCATTTCTAATAGCTAAATTCATCTCGGGAATAAAATGTTTATATTTTAACTACAATTTGAATTTAGTCTAATTAGCCTTATCTATAACATAAAAGCATTTTCCAACTTTCAAAAATCCTACACATCTTTGTACCCTTGACACATCTACAAACTCATAATCACCAAATTCTTCAAAGCTACATAAGCCATATAATCCTTTTCATACATTTTTAACATTATGAATATATGCAAGTAGTTGATATTTTTCATGAAATACATAATGAAAATAAAAATGTACACAACCAAAAAATTGTTGTACTTCATATTTTTTGGTATTTTTTAGCTTAGAAACATTGATCTCAAGTTTATATTTTAGAAAAGTAATAAATTAATTAAATATATAAATGCAGTATATAAATAAATTATAATGTGTATATTATCAAAACAAGCTTACCATTATGCATGAATTATCACGGGCATTATCAGCTACTTTTGACATTAATGAACCAATCATATAACCTCCAATTGTATGAAATTTAGCATTTTTTTTTTTTTTTTTTTTTTTGGCTTAAGTAGTTACGTTAGTACTTTATTAAGATTCTTGAAACTAAATACATATATAATTACATAGAATTTCCCAATATCTAAGTCTAGCATCACTCAGTTACCCTAATAGTACCTAAGTGCAACCTGTTGCACTATCTCAGTTAGAGATAGACTGCTCATCTAACTACTTAAAGCCATACCAGAAGGGTCTTTCCCCTTCTGTGACAAGCATATTAATTGTCTTCCAAGCTTCTTTTTTTCTTTGACTTGTTTTTTCTATTTCTTCTTCCTTCTTTCCCTTCTTTTCTTTCCTTTTTCTTTTTGTTCTTTTTTTCTTTTTTTTTGCTATATTCTCTCCTATCCGAATACCTTTTTTCATTTTACTTGTTATATTAACTTTTTTTTCTCACTTTTGTATCTTTTCCTATTGGACTCATCATATTTGGTTGTAAAAGATATTCTATACTATTCTTGTTACTATATCAAGACACTTCTTTACTGCTTGTTTACTTAGCAACTTATTGAGTCTTTCCTTTATTTCTATTATTGTTAACCTTTTTATTAGCACCTTTCTGTTTAGAACTTCTTCTGCTTCTGTTTCTTCAAACAGTGCTTTGTATAATATTTGTGCTAGAATTCTGGTTTTTTCCTC
>CAJVQA010005603.1:0-15928 GCA_910591915.1 Cetraspora pellucida | reverse complement strand
AATATAATAAATTTATTTTTAAACCTTAATATTATAGTATATATAATTCTAAAAATATAGTTTAAAATAACAGTCATTAGATTTAATATTATTAATAAGCTTTTTAATTTATTTTATAAAATATGATGTATCAGAAGTGATAATACAGTCTATATAAAAATATATATATATTATAAGTTACATTTAGAAAAATTTTTAATTAAAAAAATTATTTATAATATTTTAATGAACTCTTTAAATATTAATTTTAAGTATATAGTTCTTAATACAATATTTTAAAAAATAATAAATTTTATTAATAATATTTTTGTAATTTAATTATAAAAATTTAGACTTATATAAAACATAATTTTTTTTTAATTTCTGAAATATATAGAATCTTAAAAAATCTTGAAAAATTTTTAATAGCAAATATTTTTAAATAGAATCTTTAAATTTTTAATGCATAAAAGTTTCTTAATATTTTTAAAAAATTTTATAATAAAGTTTATAAAATATAATTTTAAGAATATATTTCATAAGCAAAATATACCTTATATCATTAATAAATTATTATTTTATTTAAAAACTACTAAATAAAATTTAATTTTTCAAGCAAATTTGTCTAGAATATAGTTTAAATAATAGTATAACAAGATGATTACAACCTTACTAATAGCTGGTAATGAAATTAAAATACTATAGAAACACTATTAAAATATATAAGAAAATGTAAATATAATGTTACATTGAGTAACTGTAACAATAATATAGTAATACAAACATAATGTAACTACAAATGTAATAGTAACGCAAAAAACTAATAAAATATAAGTTATGATTTGGCATTATAAAAAAAATAAACCAAAATAAAATAAAATAAATTGATATTTTAAATTATACATAAAATTTATTTTACATTTACCACTTTTTTGAATAGGAACTAATATAAATATTTGTTTCACATTAAGTCATACCACTCTTAAAACTGCCTTCGTCATTGTTTCTTTTTTTATTATTTGTTAGATTTTTGAGAAACTCAAATGTATATTGGTTAAGTTCAGCCATACTCATATTTGAAGTGATATTATATTCTTTGATAAGTAAAGTTACAATAGCTAATATGGTATTAAGTTTTAGTTTATGAATTATTTCTTTAGGTTATATACTATTAAAAAAATTTTTAATTAGAAATTTTTTATACTGATTTATTATTTTTTATCTATTTAGAAGACCAAATAATCCTCTTTTGTAACATTTTTATTTATTTTATTATGAATAAGGTTTGATGTTCTTTCTAATAGGCTCTATTTAAAATTTATTACAAATATAGATTTTCTTGTAATATTGTTATTTTCTCTGTTTATTCCTCATCATCATAGCTTCTTGCCCAATATTCGCTATCGTCTTAATACATCTGAAGCATAACTTTTTTGCTTATTAGGGTTAAGCCATTAAGAATACATAAGAACGTCTAATACTATAAAGGTAAGATTAACATGGCTATGGCGATACAACGATGGAAGGTGTATGACATCTTAATGAAAAGACTAATATGTATGTTAGATTAGACCAAATTATCCATTACACTAGTACGATCATTCTAGTAGGGTTTCTGACTGGAACCACTGAAACACAGAAAAAATCCGATGTCTAGTGGGTTTCAGTCTTCTAGTGAACATCTAATATAAACTACTCTCCTCTAACTTTTAACCCTGACTCTAACCTTAACGGATAAAAAACTTCATTTACCAAGTTTGTTTCTACCATATAATTCTAATAGTTTATAATGTTTTCAAAATATGATAACCTCTCAACATTGATAAAGAACAGTATTAGAGTATATAATTAATAATTTTAGAACATAGCGATAGCGATAGTCACATATTTCATAACGATAAGTCACGGGACTAATGATGCTGTTACGGCTTATGCCGTAACTAGTTAACGGCATAAGCCGTAACAGTTCCATTGCATCTCTACACAGGACTAAATTTGCCTATGTAGTATAACGTTGTAAAAATCTTACATGTGCATTGATCATATGGTGCTGCAATATTATAAGAATGATTACCGTCGAACCTCCTAAAACTGATCCTGTAAAACCGATAACCTGTTAAATCTGATAAAAAATGAATCTACGTACGTATCCTTTCCGCCATATAGATTTAATATCGACTTCCTTTTGACCAATGAAATTTAGCGCAGTTCATCACGAGCTGCGGATTTTATGCGGTTAGCTATATAAGCGGTGGTACACAACAGTAACAGTAATAATTTCAAACTTTTTTAAAAAAATGATAAATTTGCCAAACGAATGCCTCTTCGAAATATTAAATAACCTTAAAGATCACCCTGGGTGCTTATTTTCTTGTCTTTTGGTAGACAGAAAATGGTGTAGAAATGCTGTACCAATATTATGGAGTGAGATAAACATTTCCAGTTTTAAGGATGACAAACTTATAAATATATATCTTTTAGCATTGAACGCAAAAGAAAAATCACTATTATCACCTTTTAATATAGTCATTCCAAATGATTCAAAGCCATTATTTAAATATCAATCTTATGCTACGTGTATCAGAATTAACTCAAATGAAGGAGTTGAAAAATGGCTTAGTTGTAAATACCTTTATTTAACGTTAAATAATGATCTACGGCTAATTGCAGTTCAAGCACTTAGACATTCTTTAATTATGATGATTCTACGGACATGCGAGAGACTTAAATATTTGACAATTTCAAATGACAAAAGTGATTTATTTAGTCTAGAAGTTCAAATACTAGCAAACAATCTTTATAAAAATACCACTATAACCTCATTAGTTCTTAGAGGCAACCGAATTGATTCTGAAACAGGAAAAGTATTAGCTGAGTCTCTTTGTAAAAATGCTACTATCACCTACTTAGATCTTAATGACAACAAACTTGGTTCTGAAGTGGGGAAAGCATTAGCAGAAGCCCTTCATAAGAACACTACATTAGTTCACTTATATCTTGGATCAAATCAACTTGGCATTGAAGGAGGGAAGGCATTAGCCAATGCACTTTATAATAATACTAAATTAACCCATTTGTATCTTGAAAATAATCAACTTGACACTAAAGGAGGAATTGCATTAGCGGGAATTCTTCATATGAATATTGCATTAACTCACTTGAATTTAAGATCAAATCAATTTGGTACTGAAGGAGGAAAGGCTTTCGCAAAGGCACTTTATAATAATAACACAATAGTTTCATTAGACCTCAGTTACAATCAATTTGATTCTGAAGTAGGAAAAGCGTTAGCGGAAGCCCTTTACAATAATACTACATTAACCTACTTGCGTCTAAATTCAAATAAACTTGGCATTGAAGGAGGAAAAGCTTTAGCAAGGGCACTTTATAAAAATACCACAATAACTTATCTAAATCTTAGTAACAATCAACTGGATTCTGAAGTAGGAAAAGCATTAGCGGAATCCCTTTATAAAAATACTACATTAACCCATTTATATCTTGGATTAAATTTTCTTGGCGCTGAAGGAGGGAAGGCATTAATGGAATCCCTTCATGAGAATAATACTTTAATCTCTTTAAGTCTTAATTATAATCAACTTAATTCTGAAATAGGAAAAACAATAGTCAAAGTTTTTTATAAAAACACTTCCTTAAAATTCTTATGGCTTGGTGGTAATAACATTGATTATATTACTTTAGGAGAAATTAGAAATTTTCTTATAAGAAATCGAATATAATAATACTTGTAAATTACTATTCTATGGTTAGGTGTTGAAAAAAGGTACCAAAAAAAAAATCAATTTTTTGAGAAAAAAATTTTTTTTAAGCTTGACTAATTCAAAATAACTCGGAAATATTTTCTATTTAAGTAATTATTTTATCGTATTTTCTTATGATTCAATATAGAATTTGTAATACGCACAGTACCGGACTGCAAAAAACATCCAATATTAATTTTAAACCGCCAAATAGAGCTATACAATCAATTTATGATTTTAATTTCTATATAACCAATCCTGGTCGGCCAAAAATACATAAGTTTTTTATATCTTAGGCTCCTGAGTTATAATCAGAAGTGGGTTTCATGCGCATTCATGCACATGATTTCGAATCGTGCACATTTTATCCGAAATTTTAAGTAAAAAATTAAATATATAGAAATTTTATCATGCATGTATTAATGCGCATGATTCGAAAAATGCGTAAAATGCGCATTCATGCGCATTTTATCCCATCTCTAGTTATAATAATTTTTATATTTTATTATAAATAGTGTATTTTTTCTTTTTGCTGTCTAGTACTGTATAAAATCAATTTTCGCCTTTTCTCGGTACCTAGTCCATATATCTTATAATTTTTTATATATGTAAATAAAGTAATGTGTTAAAGATTTTCAACTTCAATCACGTTTGTTAGGATTGACACTTGAAATAAGGTTTATTTGTTGTATTTATATATGAATGTCACCAATCCAAAACCTATTTCGGTTTCACCAATGAACTTATTCAGCAATAAAAACTTGGTCGCCGCCTTATTTTCCCGCACCATTCTACTATGCAAATAAATTTGCATTTATTCATGTCTTTATCAAATTTATTTAATATGATTAAGATGTTAATTGATCATATCAATATCGTATGTATAGGTTTTCATTTTACAAATCAGTATAAATTACAGTATTATATAAGGAAATCGTCATTTCGATTTGATTTAGCACAGATCATCACCGGGCTACGGATTTTTTATGCAGTACGTATGTACATATGTAGCTATAAAATGGCTGTAACACATAAACAGCAATCGTAATAATCTTCAACTTTTTTTTAAAAAAAATGATAAACTTGCCAAACGAATGCCTCTTCGAAATATTAAATAACCTTAAATACTATCCTGGAAGCTTATTTTCCTGTCTTCTAGTAAGCAGAGAATGGTGTAAAATTGTTATACCAATATTATGGAGTGAGATAAATATTTCCAGTTCTAGGTGTGACAAACTTATAGGGATATATCTATTAGCATTGAACTCAGAAGAAAAATCATTATTATTACCTTTTAATATAGTCATTCCGAATGATCCAAAGCCATTATTTAAATATCAATCTTATGCAATAGATATCAAAATTTGCTCAAATATAGGAGTTGAAAAATGGCTTAGTCATAACTATCATTATTTAAATAATGACTTACGGTTAAATGCAGTTCAAGCAATTAGGCGTTCTTTAATTATGGTAATTCTACGAACATGCGAGAGACTTAGACATTTGACAATTATAGATAATAAAAGTGATTTATTTAGTTTAGAAGCTCAAGTTCTAGCAAAAAATCTTTATAAAAATACCACGATAATCTCATTAAGTCTCATGTTCAACCGACTTAATTTTGAAGCAGGAAAAGTATTAGCTGAGTCACTTTGTAAAAATGCTACTATAACTTATTTAAGTCTTTACAATAACCAACTTGATTCTGAAACAGGAAATGCATTAGCAGAACTTCTTCATATGAATACTAAAATAACCCACTTGAAATTAGGATCAAATCAGCTTGGCATTGAAGGAGGAAAGGCTTTCGCAAGGGCACTTTATAAGAACACTACATTAACTTTATTAGATCTTAGTAACAATCAACTTGATTCTGAAGTAGGAAAAGCATTAGCAAATGCCCTTTATAAGAATACTACATTAATTCACCTATATCTTGGATCAAATCAACTTGGCACTGAAGGAGGGAAGGCATTGGCTAATGCACTTTATAATAATACCAAATTAACCCATTTGTACCTTGAAAATAATCAACTTGACACCAAAGGAGGAATTGCATTAGCAGAAATCCTTCATATGAATTTTGTATTGACTCACTTGAATTTAAGATCAAATCAACTTGGTATTGAAGGAGGAAAGGCTTTTGCGAAGGCACTTTATAAAAATACCACAATAACTTTATTAAATATTAGTAACAATCAACTTGATTCTGAAGTAGGAAAAACGTTAGCGGAAGCCCTTTATAGAAACACAACATTAACCCATTTGAGTCTAAGTTCAAATCAACTTGGCATTGAAGGAGGAAAGGCTTTTGCCAAGACACTTTGTAAAAATACTACAATAACTTCTTTAGATCTTAGTAGTAATCAACTTGATTCTGAAGTAGGAAAAGCATTCGCGGAAGCCCTCTGTAAGAATACAACATTAACTCATTTGAGTCTAAATTCAAATAAACTTGGCATTGAAGGAGGAAAGGCTTTTGCCAAGACACTTTGTAAAAATACCACAATAACTTCATTAGATCTTAGGAATAATCAATTTGATTCTGAAGTAGGAAAAGCATTCGCGGAAGCCCTCTGTAAGAATACAACATTAACTCGCTTAAGTTTAAATTTAAATAAACTTGGCATTGAAGGAGGGAAGGCATTGGCCAATGCCCTTTATAAAAATACTTCTTTAACTTGGTTGACCCTTGGGCATAACCAACTTGGTTCTGAAACAGGAAAAGCGTTGGCCGAAGCACTTTATAAAAACACAACTTTAAAATTTATAAGCCTTCATAATAATGAAATTGATCATAACACTTTAAGTAGAATCAGAAAATTGCTTATAAAGAACAGTAAATAAAAATAATTATATTAAATCGTTTTTGACTTATTTAAATTTAGCATGATTAATACTCGAATTCAAATAATATTTATATTTATATGTTTTGAGTTATAGTCAATGAAAATTAGGGTGGGCTTTATCTTTAACGTAATAAATTGGTTTTATTAGTAGCTAAGTACATAATTTTGTTAATTTGTATTTGAGCCTTAGGACTTTTATGTTATTAATTATAAATTAAATAAATAATGGGTTTAACTTTTATAATGTCTTATCTAGAAATGAAATGTAATTAGCTGTATTGGTTTAAATAAGAATTTATTATAAGTGATAATTCACAGTACGTGATTTTATTATTACATGGATCATAAGATTTATCATAAGATTTATAGCGCAAACTTTGATGAATAACTTGCTTGGTGAGTTTTACTTCCGGTATTAAAACAATCTAGAGTTTTGGTTTTAGCATAACATCTGATCTTGAAGCAATTCATTCCCAAGGATATATTCATCGAGATTTACATAACGGCAATGTCTTACATCATCTAAAAATGAAAATAGAATTGTTGATATTGCACCAGAGGTTTTATCAGGTCAAAAATTACACAAACTAATGATGTTCACAGGTTTGGGGTTATCATGACAGAAATATCGATTGGGCAAAGAGCGTTCGATGGTGAATCCTCTGATCAAGTTGGATTTATTTTAAAGGTAATTCAAGGAAAACGACCTAAAATTGCTCACGATATTCCGAAATGTTATGTCGAATTGGCTATATGATGCATGGATTCCAAATTCAAACGGAGGTCAACTATTAGATACGTTAACACAATAGCCACTTCTTGAACTGAGGAATATGCAAATGAAAGTAAAAATAAAATCAAATAGCAATTCTTGGAAGCTGATAGATTATTAAAAATTGCCAACAGTCACGCTAAAATAGTGCTTCGCAAAATCAATCAAAGTTTGAGTTCTTTCTCAACGAACAGTTGATCTAACAAGAATATTTGATTTGAAATCTCTTGATTTTGCGGAGCACTATGCCAAACATCTGAATCATATGTACGATCTTGTGTTATTATTTAGACTTGAAATTATTAGAAAGCAGCCGCACATCGATATCAAGGGTCAAAAGCTAAAAACGCCTCAAGAAATTCCTGACGAGTGAGCTTTTTTATGCAAATTCTTGCTTATGTGGTATATAATTTAAATCTAATAAAGTTATAATTGATTTTCGGAAATGTTTAACGTTTTTTAGAATTAACTGTTAAGGAATTTTTTTTGTTACGGGATTTCCGTATAGGGTTTTTGGAGCGAAATTGTGATTTTGCGCAATCCATAATCCCTTCGGACTGTATACAAAATATGCGGATAGTTGTGAATGGCAATCAATTCGTACGGATAAGGACTTGATTTTGATTCCATGTTATCCAAGTTTGACTTTAAGGCGATTTTGACATTGAATGAACAAGGATATTTGCAAGGTTCTTCACTAAAAAATACCATTTGAATAAGTGATTCTGAAGTAGAAAATGCATTACCAGAAACTTATAAGAATACTATATTAACAGTATCTTAAGTATAATTAGCTTTAAAATTCTCATAATGGGTATCATTATAATTCTATATCTATCAACATTAAAATAATTGCTTTTTTTAGTATATAAAATAATTTGTAAAAAAGACATTCAGACATGCCATTGATCTTGTTAATAATCGTATTAATATTAGTAGAAACTCTGGCAATCACAGTAGCATATTAATTTCTTGATAATTCCAATTATAATAAAACAATTGCGATCCTTATAGAGAAGGTTTGTTACGATATTCCAAATACTGTATCTTCTGAAAAAAGCAAAATCACAATGCTAAATAATTTAAATAAATATTGTATATTTCCGAAAATGAGTACTGCAGAGGGAAAACCTGTATGAATTTAAATTTTTATGCCGAACTTAGAAAATTTTCTGAACTTAAGTTCGTACTTACAGGTTTTCCCTTTGTAGCATTCAAACAAGAACCATCCTTCTACTCCAATTTTTTTTAAATATTAGATTAGCGGGAATAACTTGGTCAAAGATATCATTTTTATTTTAGCTAATTTGAAATTTTAAGTATATTTTAATACGTGTGATTTTTAAACTGTTCAAATAGTAGCAGTTTGCAAAAAATAAATCTGTTATCAACTTGTAATTTAATAATTAGATATGCAATTCTCAAATTGAAATTCAAGAAGATATTTAGCTCTAGTTTGAGGCTGCGATCACTATCACTAGTCATCAAAAAATGTATCCTATATGATTGTTTGTTGCTCTTATAAAACCTTCATGCACAATAAGTTTGACACAATTCTTTTAGTACGAGAAACACGAAAAATTAGTGCTTCAAAATGGATGAATGACTGGGTTTTTGATTTTAATGAACTATTTATTTCGGAATAAGCGATGTATACTTCTATTTTAAGACAGCCTTATTATTATAAAAAACCAAAAAGCTTTTAGATTTTATAAAATCGAACTTCTATTTCATTTTTCTGACTTCGAAAGTTAGAAATGCAAATAAAAAACCTTTAAGATTTCATCTTATTTAACCATCGTGAGAATATAAATAACACTATTAATAAAATTACTGAATTATAGAATTATTACTATTAATTACTGACATTAAAGGTTTATTTTCTATTATAAATGTTGATCGACTTTTGTTTCCAGAAAGTATCATACTTTTCCCGATGGTTACTAACTGATCCCAACCAACGATCGACTCGATCTGTGTGACCATCGTCACCTGATATTTTTATGATCACCGTATTCGTATCACTGGGCGTTTCTTCTTTTTTTATTATTATTCTATCCTATATTTGTTTATTTCCTATATTTTTGTTTTCCTTATTTGTATAATCTATTTCCAAACTTGTATTATCAATACCCATCATTGTAATTACCATTTATGTGTTTTGTACAATCTGCAATCGAGGTAATCTGAGATTTGAGTCAATCCATACATAGACAAAATTGCTACGCCATTAGTAATTTTCTGAGGATGTCATGAACAATCCATTATCGTTCATTTTCTCAACTTCTGCTCACTGTGTTTGTGTCTCCTATGACATTGGGAAGTGTTGACCGATTGTGAAATGATCATAAAGTATTTATTAAATGTTGTATATCGATTGTTCATATCGATTTGTGATTAAAGAAATTATTCGTGTGAGTTTTTTTGCAAAAAATAAAGCTTTAGAAGACAGGTGAATGAGAACTTGTAGGGTTTATAGTTCTGAGTATAGTATCTAAATAAGAAAAGGGTAATCTAATTGGTTAGATAGTGAAAGATAGTTGTATAGTAAAATTTGTATTGTAATTAATTTATATAAAAGAAAATGTATTTAAAGAGTTATGTTTTTATTTTTAAGAAAAAGGATGATGATTTTAAATAAGAAAAAACAAATATATTTATAAAATATAATTGATTATCATGAATACATCTTTATAAATTTGTTTTTATTGTTACATTTTTGTATTGCTTAACATGAATACAATATAAAACAAAAAAACTAAAATCAAAAATTGTATGATTATAAGAGAATGATTACATAAAATTATATAAAATTTATATTATTAGTAAACAAATATTAGTTGATTTATTAATTAAAAAATTAAACTAATGTTTGTTTATTATTATTTTTAATTATTAATTCATATTGTCATCTTATTGATCCTACTAAACTAACTAAATCTAAATTTAGAATTTTATTTTATTTTTATTTTATATATTATTCTAATTTTTACAAATTATATAACATATATTTTTATATTATTTTTTATAATGCATCACAAATTTTTAATAAAGTTTAAATCAGAATTGTTTAACAACTAGTTCATAAGTTTAAGAATATTTTCTAAAAAAATACTTTAATAAATTTGCTTAAATGTTTTGGATTATTATCTTGTTGCTAATATTAATATTTACCAAACATTTTTTTGCTTTAGAAAAATGTTAATACATAATTTTAATATAAAATTTTTTGTTTATAATTTATATAAAACAAAATAAGTTTAATTTTTCTTTTATTAAAAAACTATAACATATTTTAATTTTAGTATAGTCTCTAGAAATTGAACAAATTAACTAATAATATTTCTTATATTAATACTTAAATGTATTTTAAAAAAATTAAAAAGTTGATTTATCTATAAAAAAATTACATTTCAA
Organism: Cetraspora pellucida; assembly: GCA_910591915.1. Lineage (NCBI taxonomy): Eukaryota > Fungi > Glomeromycota > Glomeromycetes > Diversisporales > Gigasporaceae > Cetraspora > Cetraspora pellucida. Next base: position 5,150 of record CAJVQA010005603.1, on the reverse strand, counting down.
TTATTATTAAAATAAGTTTGAACCTATTTTATTCTTTTTTTTTGATTACTGATTAACATAAAATCTTTTATAAACTATTTTTTATATATTTTATTATAAACAAATAGTTTTTAATTGTTTAATATTAACATTTATACTTAATAGATATATAACTAAAGTTTTTGTTAAAATAAATAAATCTTTTTAAATTGTTTTTCAATTACCTGAAAGATAACATTACTAATTTTTTTGAATAACCATTCTTTTGAACATAATTAATATTTTTGTACATTTTTAACTTTTTTATATTGTTATAAATAGTAAACTGAAAAATACCAATTTAAGTATAAAGCTCTTTTGCACTATATAAACTTTGTTTCACAGGTATACTAAAGTTTCTTGCTGACTTCTTTTTTTTGATGCTGTCATATAATTATTATTTGAAGATACAAAATTACAATGCACTTGCAAATTACAAATTACTAAAAGTAAGTATTCTACATTGCTTCTAATTTGCATTTTGCAGATCTTAGATCTGATGATTTTAAGTCACGTGCAATTTTCCGATTTTTTTTGTCCCACACGCTCCTTAAACATTTTTTTATTAATTTCCCTTATACGACGACACACATTCCTTAAACTCATATTTAAGGATTCCATCTATTACCGCAACAACTGCATTTTGTCGTCCTAAATTCGTCCAACCTTAATTAAACCGTTTTCACCCTAATAAATCCTCAAGGTTAACTATCCTGATCTAATACAGCAACGCATTAACTGACGCTCTCCCAACCCGATAGTTACACCGGCCCATGATACAAATTAATAATAATAATTAATACGTAAAAAGTAAACTTTTCCGGATTAGGCATACGTACGTACGTACTTACGTAGTAGAGTTGCTGGTGAAACTGGTGAAACTCTTGGTGAACCTGAAATTTAATATAAAAGCCAATCAAATTTTGGATAATTACCATTAGTTTCATCAGCAACTCTAGTATTGTACTTAGTTTAATTATGCTTCCTTATTGATTTCGTATCACCAGTACAAATAAGTATTTCCACAAAATTGATCGAGTCCGAAAAACGCATAAAACGATTAAATTTTCCATTTACCACAATAATTTTCTCATCATGTCAAAATCGATCAAGCTTTGTGATATATCAGACTATGAAAAGTTTATTGATAAATTCGATACATTTTTACTTGATTGTGATGGTACTGATAAAAGAATTTTTTTTTGATGTTTTTATAGATATTATGTTCTTTCGTTGATTATATTAACAACTTATAGGTGTTTTGTGGAAGGGAGGTGATACATTACCAGGTGTTATAGAATCCTTATCGTATCTGAGAAAGCAAGGCAAATAATTATATAAAACTACAATTTATCAATGTTATTTCCCATCGTTTATAATTTCGTATATTTTTCAATTGTTATTTCCCAATGTTTATATAATTTTGTATATCTTTCTATAGGCAAAAAACTTTTGTTCGTTACGAATAATAGTGCAAGATCTCGTGCTGATTATGTTGAAAAATTCAAGAAATTGAATATTGAAGCACATGAGGTATGATCATGATCATTACCTATCTTACCTCAATTAATGATGGGTGACGAATGACAGAATTTTCGTCATCGACGAATGATGAAATCATTTCGTCAGGCAGCCTCGAGTTGATGAAATGACGAATGACAAAATTCATGACCAATAACAAAACCTATGACGAATAATAAACTTTATAGCATTTGGACGTAATAAATGTAAGAAAAATATATAAAATGAGATTTTCATAGGATTTTTCATTGAAAAGTTAATACCCGTAAAGCGAACGATAAACCTTTTGACATACTCGACATTGCCCGATATATATATTAATCGCCGGATGTATCCGATAGGTACGGCGAGAAAAAAACTATCGGCAATAAAAAATTCATTAGCTTCAAATTCAATCTAATGTAAGTTTAATTTTTATATGAATCCATTTACCTTTATGGTGTTATCTTTCGTATAACGAACTGACTATTCGATAGTAAAAGTTCGTTGTCAAACCATTGTTATGTACCGACAAAATTTATGAAATAACTAATTTTGAAAAAATTTAAATTCGGAATATCTAAAGGTCGTTATAAAGAAACTCGTTGAAGGAGGGCAATTGTGTTCTTAAATTTTATTGGCCAAATTAATTTCATCAATAATTTCATCAATCGCATCAATCGTCAATAATTTCATCAATCGTCATAATTTCGTCTGACGAAACCATTGACGAAACCATTTCGTCATAGCAGAAATAATTTAGTCACCCATCATTAACCTCAATCTATCTTACCTTTCATAAATATGTTCTTGTAATGAATAGGATGAGATATTTAGCTCTTCTTATGCATCCGCTTATTATCTCAAGAATGTTCTAAAATTTCCAAAAGAGAAGAAAATCTATATTATTGGAGAATCTGGGATTGCCGATGAACTAGCCTCTGAAGGAATTCGTCATTGTGGTTTGAGTGTAATTACCAATTTTTGGTTGTTTTATTCTTTTTATTTATGATTATTTAGAAGTTGTTTTGGAAATTTTATGTAGGATAACGATCAACAATTTAAACCTGAGGATATCGTTCCAGATCCAGAGGTATTTCAGCTATTTATTTATTCTGCTACATCAGAATGTATACCTTGTTTATTACTGTATAGCGCTGCATACAGTATCCCCTGAAAAAGTATCCTCTTTAAAGTAGTATCAGGGTACTGTTCAATTGTAAATTTTAAAATTTTTGAAATGTATCCCGGTATTAAAGTCATTTAACCGGTATAACTGGTGTGACAATTTAACATGTTATTAGTTTTAACATATAATTTGTAAATTGTACGTTAAGTGATGTCGGTTAGCTTGCCGGTAATATATTGTCCATGAAATAATACAGACCCGTAATTTGTTACGTTTATAATTCGAATGATCTTGTTATAAAATCATCTCATGCTCTTTTCATAGTATTCCCTTCGTATAGTACCCCCTTCTCACACAGTACCCCGGGGTATTATTTAAATTATCTTGACATTTTTGAAATAAGACCAAGGGTACTGTATGCAGCGCTGTACGGTAAATGGCTAATGTTTGCGCACCATCTTGTTTATTAGGTTGGCGCAGTTCTTTGTGGTATTGATTTTCATATCAATTTCAAAAAATTAGCAAAAGCTTTATATTATTTAAAAACAAATTCCGACTGCATCTTCTTGTTAACCAATGATGATGCAACTTTCCCAGCTAGCGGTTTTATTGCTCCTGGTAAAAACACTAGATTTTTATATCTTATTTTAAGAATTATTTATATTAACGTATCAAAAACAAATAGGTGCTGGTGCAATTTCTGCTCCGTTAATAACAGCATTGAATAAGAAACCAGATGCCATAATGGGAAAACCAAATAAACCAATGATGGACTGTATTGCCCAAAAATTTAAATTAAATCTCGAACGAACTTGCATGATCGGTGATCGTTTAGAAACCGATATTCAATTTGGAAATAATAATGGTGTTACTACTTTATTGGTATTAACAGGTACATTATCATTTATAACCTTTTATCATATTTGATTTTTTTTTCAAATAATTTTTATTTACCTATCCGAAAATTAGGTATTGCTGCGGAGAAGGACATTCTTGTTGACAATGCCCCTATTATTCCTGATTATTACATGTCCAGTTTTGGTGATTTTGCCAAACTTTGCTGATAAAGATTATTTATTACTATTTGCAAAATTCCATGACCCACAATCTTTTTCATATTATGGCGTAAATCAGAAATCGTTTTTTGATTATTAATTATTATGGTATAGTAAATTTTTAGTACCATAAAATTTTTAATTCAACGATCGATATATTATTGTGCCATCATGCGTGGGTAAAAACAGACTCTGTTAATGTCCAGAATATTTATATAACTTAATAAATATATTTATTATAGTTGAGAATGACTACGATTAATTCCAAATTACGTGGATTGACCATTACATATATATATCTTTTTTACACTAATCAGTTTTCTCCTTTTCTGTTTCTTTTTTACATAATGCAATTTATTTATTTAATTTTTTTTTTTGAAACGAGGTGATGCCAGGAACTATAGAAAAAAAAGGTTATAACGTTATTACATAAAAATATATAATCTAATTTGACAGTAGGTTGGATGAAGCAAGCTCGAAAATATGATATAGCTGTCTTTATAAATCCTGGAACAAACAAAAATTTCTAATAGCCGAACCGAAAGTTAGAGAGTCTCGAATTTTTTCTATTTTAAAATTTTATCAATCAACTATAACGTTATTATGTAAAAAACAATATATATATACTGAAATTTTGGCCCGCATTACATAATTGTTTACTAATTTATGGCTGGAATTAACTTTTTATTGAGTAATTCCAGCCAGGGTTAATGTGTTTATAGATTTTAACAAATTAAATAACTAAAGGGTCTTATTTAAAGCTTACTGCGTCTTTAGTGTTTCCTTTACTTAGCCGTTTCTTTGCATTCAGTACATATACATAGCTATTATAACTAGTAATAGTAACAAATATTTGGGAAAATTATATATAGGAAATTTATTAGTTTACAGTGTTTATACACGGGTACTAATAATGAATTCGTGTATGATTAGCTCTAGGATTAGAAATGGTTTGGGATTATACTAAAATTTTGCAAGAAATATTTTTTGTTAGAACCCCAAAAGTTGTTTTCTAATTAGAATTTTAAGATATCAACATATCGTGTACATACACGTAGTGTACAAATAGAAATAGAAATAAAGACCCAAAGTGAAAATAATTATATATAAGGCTATATAAATTTATATAATTGGTTTTCATATCCCGCTCGCATCAACAAAGTGAAGATCGAAATTTTTTTTTTTTATAGTCGACCAATAAAAGAGAATCAGATATGCCAACTTTCATATGTTTGGCTAATTTACGAATATCAAATTCAATACTGCTCACAAAAAAAATTACGTATTAACGAAGTTACTCTTACTTTAGTTATTGCGATCTTTATTAGAAGTGCAACACAATCTTTAGCCTATATTTTTTTTTTTTTTTTTTTTTTTTTTTTTTTTTTTTTTTAAAAGTGAGGTCTTGCCTCGATTTCTTTATTGATTATTAATATCTAAATACATTT